>WTXK01000137.1:0-111929 GCA_025769895.1 Lactarius psammicola
AATGGCTGGAAACTCCAAGAGCCAGTCGACTTCGGCGAACGTGTGTGACGACTTCCCAACCTGGTACGGAGGGCACGGGTGGATTCATCTATGCCATCAGCCTCGGCAAATTCTGCAAGCCGTTCGACATTGTGCTAGACAACTTCAGGATCAGTAGGGCCAGAGGAACGTAACACACACCCAGGAAGAGTAGAAGTCCCGAAGAAACTGAGCAACGTCCCTCTGAGCGGCGGGGGACGAGCAGCCAGGACTTCCCAACTTGCCAGAGGCTTTCCTTGGCAAGGCGAAAGGCATTGCAAGGAGCATTACTGACCTCATCAGGCTCGCCACCAAGAATGATGGATTCGGCCATGGTCCGGTGGTGCAGGAGAAATATTCAGCAGCACCCCCCAACATTAACCCCTTACACACTTATAGGCCCGTACGGTAGCCCCGGACCGCCTTACTGATCGACAGCGGTGCGCGCCGATAGCGCATTTCGGCTGAGGATAAACTGAGCGGCCGATTGGCTGAGGGCAGCCAAGTTTTTCAGTGGGGAGGAGACCCTAGTACCGTAAATGGCACACCTCAAGCGCAAAGCCAGTTCGCGACCATGCCACAGTCGCGCGGATTCCACAACTTCGGCAGAACACTAAGGATAGTGTTTCACGTCTACGGTAACGATTACAGGTCCCGCAGCAACATGCACAGAGGCAAGCGAGGCAGACTAGTTGGGAGTATGCCAGTCAAAAATAAGCGCAAACACGAGGATCCGGAGGTAGTGCCATATGAGTGCGGACCCCTGCGGCCCGGCCGAAGAACGACAAAGGCCGACAATCGTGGCAATACCATTTACAGCCCCTGCAGCGATGTGCGCAGACATATATTACCTTCAGAAGACAAGGCTTTTTTATACAATGTTCTGAGAGCTATCTACGCCTCGCCTGGCCCCTCCACGCTCTCCGCAGCATCGGCCGGACCAGAACTCTCGGCGACCTCTTTGTCTTCTTCCATCACATCGGCGCGCCTTACCTTTTCCCTTCCTGGCAGCACTAGTCCTCGCGCGCTTGGGAGCCGGCCTGCTAGCTGATGGACCAGGTGGCGGAGCCACGACCTCGCCAAGGAGATCGGTGTATCGAGCCTGAACGAACTTGACGTACCCATCGGCGGCCACGTGGGCCGAGAGAGCGCGGCCGAGCTTGGCGCGCCAGAACAAGAGGGCAGCAGCCCTGTCAACAACGCCACCGGCGAGCAATGTGAATGCGGCATCGGTAGCATGCGCAGAAGGTGGTACCGGTGTCAAAAGCGGTGCAGACGCGGCCGATACGCGAGCCGAGGAAGCGATCTTGCGGCGGCGGCGAGCGGGAAGAGCCGTTGGCGCGATGCAAGGGCGCCGGTCCTCCAGACAGCGCGAGCAGGCGTACGGCGGCTGCGACCCAATATGAGGCGCGCACCGGACCTTGTTGCATGTGCAGTAGTCGCACTGTGGGATCATCAGAGAAGGACAATGACAACAAACACAAAGTGACGTACCCGAACGTAACCAGGGATGGAGCTAGTGTCCATCAGCTCGGCTGAGCGCGCACGTTTGACGCCGAATCGGCGCGCCGGAGGGGACTCCTACAGAAGGAACAAGACAGTTAGCACAAAGGCAAGAAGACAAGGAGACACTTACGACAAGAGACGCAGCAGCGACAGCTGTGGCGCGGTGAACGGGGCGCTGTGACAAGGCAGGTACAGTGGCGGAGCCCGAGGGCCCAGGGAGGGATGGCGCTACCGTGGAAAATAGGAGCGGCGACGGCGTGGAAGTCCCCAAAGCAGCGGGCGAAGGGGCCGGCGGTTGAAATGGGGACGGCGCCTGAGACGATGGTGGCGGGACCACCGAGAGGGACGGTGACACGGCAGGGAATGAAGCAGCAATGGCCCCCAAGGCCGAAGGAGAAGGGGCGAGCGACAATGGAGGCGGCGCGACAGAGACGGCAGGGGAGACAGAGGAGCGAGGACACTGCCGCGCGGTAAGAACGCGCACCTTATGCGCCTCGAACTCGGCCTCGGACATCATGCCCGCCTTCACCCGCTGCGAGTACTCCAAGAGCAACGCGAAGTCGTCTTGAAGAGGCACTGGGCTAGGGCGTGGAGCAGCTGGTGCGACAATCGGATCGAGGACTGGAACGGCGGATGGAGCAGCGGCACGTCGCCGCAGCTCCTCCTCCATCCCAGCAACGACCCGCGGGGAGTGCTCAAGCCACGCCTCAGTGGCGTGAGGGAGAAGACGAGCGCGGACGTCGCGCAGGAATGCAGCGACCTGCACATCTTCGCCAGCGTCGACACTGAGGTGCGCCCCCGATGCGAACACGGTTTCCTAGGCCGATCAGTGCCGATCGAAGAAAAAGATCAAACCCCTCACCAAACGAGTCGAAAACTCGTCGACCCACTCCTCCACCATCTTGGGATCGTCGGCCAAGACTGCAAAATCAGAGCGGAGCCGCAGTAAAGCCTTGACGGCGGCGTCGTACTTGTGCGGAGGACGAGAAGACATTGCGATGGATGCGAGGGGAGGCAGTATGGAGGACAGAAGCAAATGGGAGAATAAGGTCGACCGGGTGAAGATCGATCAGAGACCCCATTGGCTATCGGCAATTGCCAAACGAAAAGGCATATGTATGCGGGCGCAAAACGCTTCGGCCGAGGACACGTGACCTGCACGAGGCGACTATGGCAAAAGGCGATCGCCCTGGCTCGCAGCTACCCGATCGGCATCTCTTCCCGGCAGCCCGATTGGCCGGGTGACTGAGGACAGTCAGAAGCTCAGTGGGGAGGAGATAATACGACCTGCGTGTGGCTGACCCTTTAGACAGGCAGTTTTGGCAATTACCGCACCCTTTGGAGGACCGGCTAGAGCGACTACGGCCGAAGCGATGCGACACACAGGTGGATCGGCCGAAGCAAGGCACTTCCGGACCGCGCAACAGTAGCGCAACGGCTTAGACTCTTGAACTCGATGCACAGGAAGACTCGGAGACACGGTCCAAGGCTATGTAGGGGCAAGACATACACAGCGGTGTGTCTGCGTCACTCCTAGTCTGTGGAACTAATACTCCGACCTCGAGAGCCCCAGCAACTGCATAGACTGCACCAACGACCAGCCGACCGCCTCCAGGCGCAAGACAACCACACTTGCGTCCAGTATAACCCTTCGGTGTCCCCTTTCGCTCCAGCTAGTTTCGGGCGATGCGCCTCGTGGCCTGTAACTGCGTCGGTCAAACACCCGTGTCGCTTCGCGTCGGCCGGCCCCCTTCTGATTGGCGGCTTCTTGAACTTAGCAGAGGAGCTGTGGAGGAACCTTAGGACCGCTTCGGCCAAAGGCAGCGTACGAAGATGTATTTAAGAGGATAGTTTTCGTAGTAGTACAGCAGCTAGTCACTTTCCGGATTCCTTACCTTTTACCTCTCATATCTCTACCTCTACTACCTCAATTCATCTCTATCTATCCTCTGAAGTCATTCAGAGGCCTCTATAACTCTTTGCGTCACTTGCGAACCCTTTGCGTACCCGTGCGTACGTCTGCGTTGCGATTCCGGCTACCGAAGCCCTGCGTTAGCGAAACTTGCGATACTCGGCAGGCGCAACTGCGTGCGTCTTCAGCCAATTGCGATTACGGTCCCCTGCGGTTCTCGGCCCCTATGATAGGGCACTTGGCCTCCGACAGTTAGTTTATCGGCCCAGCTTGCGATTATATTCCTCGACCTCCCAAACCCAACTATCCTAAGCTGCACAAGAACACGCTTATAGGCGGTTTAGGGTATCAACGCAAGCAAGGATGGGACGGCTCTCCCTAGAACCGGATGAGCGGCATTTGCCAGGTGAGTGATCAGTTTATGCACGGACAGTGACACCAGAATGATCATGTGACCTTATCAGGACGGCACGTGACGAATCTAGACGCGGCTGGAAGGCCATGGACTATGCCTTATCGTAGCGCCTTGGGGCATGATGGGCGAACGCACCGCTATTGGACAGGACCCTTATCATTCCTATCTCCTTATCCCCTATCATCGGTATTAAGGGCATGTGTACGTTTATCATTGCATATCACGGACTTACGGTATTGTTATCTCGAGGGGCTGTGCTTATCATGCCTCATGGTCTCTTATCTCGGACTTTACTTATCTTTGTGGTTCCTGGATGACTCATTCCTAGGATCGGTGTATTAGGGTTTGCTGGGTTTAAACCTGCACCCTCTCGCATATATATAAGGGCTAAGGACTTCGCTTTCATACCTTAGCTTTAGCAACTTGTATTCTTTCGCATTCAATCCAGTCTGTTCCCTAGTGCCATTCGCCTAGTGGTCTATCATCTCTACTTTTGGTGTGACAAGTCAGGAAGCCTGCCAAGCAGCCCCACAGACAAGGGGAACCATTGACCGTTCACGTCAGTTTCAAGCAAGTCAACGCCGAATACTTAGGAACAAAGGATCACTTGAACACGATTGGAGTCACGTGATCGGTGAACCCCAGCGCAGCGTTAAGTCAACGCAATATGGCCACGGAACCGTAACACCTAGCACAGCCAGACCTCCTAGGTTGACTAGGACCAGGTACTGGTGCAGGCGGTGCAGGCAGGGCTTGCTGCGATCCTGATCCTCCAGCACTGCTAGATGGACCAACCCCGATGGGTTGAGGAGCACTTCCCCCTATTGGAGGCTCAGGTGGAGTAAAGTCATCATCACCAGGAGTGGTATCGTCTTTAGTAGTTGGCTTCTTAGAAGCTTTCTTATCTAATTGAGTTACACCACTAGGTTTACTCCGAGAATGTTCCAAAGAACACTTAGGAAATAATAACTCATCAAAAAGTGCTTTGTCTGAATAGAACAAAGTGTTGGGTGTGCGCATGAAAACATCAGCCTTCATTCCAGTTCCTCTACCAAGGTAGATCATAAGCTTGCTTTTAGGTGACAGTTTATTCACCCGACACACTTCTGGAATATGCACATAAGCACCACAACGAAACACCCGTAGATGAGATATATCAGGGATCTCATTGTTTAATAGCTTATAAGGAGTCTGCCATTTAAGACCACTCATAGGAGTTCTATTATAACAATGTGCAGCATGTATAACTGCAAACTCCCACCAGGATTGAGGTAAGCAAGCATCAAGACGCATTGCTTGCGCTTTATCCATAATTGTGTGCATAAAGCGCTCAGCGCGCCCATTTTGCTGTGGTGTATGTGGCGCAGACTGTAGCACTGTAATGCCATCATCTTTTAATTGCTTAATAAAAGCACCTGATTTGTATTCACTGCCAGCATCGGACATCCATTCTTTTATGGTAGCGTTAAATTGATTTTTTATTAATGCAAGCCACTGCTTTAAAGCATTAATAGCAGAGCCTTTATCCTGTAAAAGAGTGATCCATGCATATGAAGTATAATCATCAAGAAAGACAATAAAATACTTATATTTATGATATGATGGTACAGGGAAACTTTTCAAATCAGAATGAATCCGATTGAAAGAAGCTTTTGCCCTTGTATTAGAAGGAGGATGAGATGCAGCAGGCATTTTTCCTTGCGCACAACCAGGACATAATCCTGTGGTTGTAGGAATAGTAATCCCTTTAGGAAAACCAATAGTGTGATCTTTAGCTCGTCTTAGAACCTCATTAGATGGGTGACCAAGGCGATGATGCATAAGATCATGATCTAACTTGTAGATTACGGATGTATTATCATCCTGTAACTCAACTAGATTTATTGTAGTGGCGTCCAGCCAAAACAATGATTGTCCAAACACAAGGGGTTTACATTGAACAATAATATTATTTTTATTAAGCAAGTTTATATGCTGCGAATCCCCCATAATGCGCATTCCTTGCTGTAGAAATACTCCCATAGTGTTACGACTCGACTCAAGGCTGGCTTCCGGGTAGCACGTATCCCCGGACTGATGGCATGTGATAAGCGGTATGTGACTCATACGATAACGGTCTTGAAAACCCCAGTACTGTACGATAAGGCAATAGGTTGTCATTGTACGATAAGGAATGACTTGGATGGACATTTACGATAACCATACTATACATGATTGGTTACTTACCATTCAAGAGGCACTTTAAAGCCCTTGTGTATATGTATATAAGGTTAGCCAAGCTGCACTGTAGTCCGCAGCTTGGTCTTCTTGAATCTACTTTGTCTTCACTCGTCTTTTCCTCCCTTGTCAGGATAAGTCTTGCGCTCCTCTTGATAGGAGTCTGCCTCACAATTGTCATCCTCGAGTCAGTATTGTCCCACGACTAGGGCTTGCTGTTATACTCCCACGATCACGTGCCACGAGGGCCGTCATATCGCTAAGTCGTCCTTGGTAGTGTCGCCTATTTCATCGCTCAAGTCAAGCTACGTGCCAGTAGACACGTAACATTAAGACCAAGCTCCCACCATGGCGACTGAAACTACCGCAGATAGTTGGGTATTTGCGCAATACTCCATTGAACGAAGAGGAGATCGAAACGTTCCTGTCCGTTATCTCGGAAATGCGTGGTGGGGAACGATCAACAACGTCACCGGGTATTGGGTGGACATACCTACAAGACCATCAAGAATTTACCCAGTTGAGTTCAATTTCGAACATACGTGCTGGACAGAAGTTGCCTGGAGCCCTCACAGAGAATGGTGGGACGTACTTCGGCCCACGGGACCTAAATACGGTTGCAACATTTTACGAAGTGAAGTAGTACACTGAGACCAGTGGGGACCAATCGACGGTGTAGAAGACAATAGTGCACCAGCGCCATCCGAGGGTAGCACCAAATCAACCACAACAGAGGACGAAATAGGAGACCGTCCAGACGCAGAAGAAGAACAACAGTGCCAATGATTTGACAAGATACGTATTAATTCATTGGCCGCCCAAGCAGAACAGATCACTATCAGGTCACCCGCAGTTATGGCTACGGAAATGCACATGTACACGGAAGAAGAAAACAGGCTCGCCGATACGCTGGCTGAGCGAAGACTACAAAATGAACACGAAGAAGAAAGGGCGCCATCGCCACTACAACCAGAAGGACGAGTTATCGACCCAAACACAGGTCATCACGTAACCCTTGACGAACTCGCGAACCAACGAATGTATGGGCCCGACCAACCCGATCCACCCTCTGACAGAGAACAGAGCCGAGTATGGAGCTACCTTGCGAGGCAACGTGTAGAAGGTGAAGGAATACCTGCTAACATCCCACGAGGAGGAGGACCTCCTGGACACTACCCTGGAGGAATACCACCCCAACGACCACCCGCAGGAGGACCACCACCACCCGGAGGAGGAGGCGGTGGCGGTGGCGGCAGCGGTGGCGGTGGCGGAGGCCTGCCAGGGGCTGACCCCAATGGGAGGGGAGACTATAACAAACTACAAGGGCAGCCACCTCCTATATTCCGTGGAGACAGAAAAGCTACTGAAACATTCCTCACAAAGTGGGAATTGTACAGAGGCATGAACTGCCACACGCAAACGATGCGAGAAGCCTACTCGTGCGCCATTCTCTTCCTCACCTTCCTAGAAGGGGATGACCTGAACGAGTGGATCACCACTCACACCAGATGGTTAACGCTACAAATTGTGAATGGGATACCGGAGGATGACGAACGAATATGGGAGGCTGTGTACCGCAGTTTCAAGAGGCGCTTCACGAACACGATGGAGCAAGAACAAGCAAGGACAGCACTGCAGGACAGAATACGAATGGAAGGAGGGGACATTGATAAGTACGTGTCCCGATTCGAAGAACTTGTACGGCGCGCTGGCTATCAGGCAGATTTGCCAATGGTGATCAATGTGTTCACAAAAGGCCTCCCACGCAAACTATACGAACAATGCTATACGCTCGACAACCCCCAGAGTTATGAAGGATGGAAACAGGCTCTCCTCAAACGACAGGAACAGTACATACACCTTCAAAACCATTTCAATGAAGGAAAGAGGAACCTGGAAAAGTACCGCAATAGGCCCAGCAATACCCGAGGGTATTTCCCACCACCACATCTTACACACCTCGACGCGATGGACACGTCAGCAAGGGCAAGAGCACGAGGAGGAGAAGTCAACAACAGCCTCGGCGTGGTCGCAGGGTCCGAAGAAGTAAGCCCAAACGACCCAGCATTTCGGCAATATATGCAAGGATCAAGGGGACAATACGTGCCGAGAGGAGGATACGTCCAACGGCAGGGCAGATCGCCCCACGATACCAGGGGAGTACAATGTTATAATTGTCAGAAATACGGACATTTCAGTCGCGACTGCACACAGCCCCGAGGCAGCGAAACCAGCAAACACCGCCAGTCCAGGTACGAGTGGTGGCAAGCCTAACGCCGCAGCAAGAAGCTGCACAAGTACTCCAAACGATCGCTAACAAGAGCGACGAAACCCAAGAACTAGTGATGAAAGGAATATGGGAGAGAGAGGATTTTCCAAACGCCTAAACCCGGTGGCCTGGGTAAGGGCAATACATTCCCGTGATGTTGTAATAGTAACTACGCATTTCCGATCTATGCATATCCCAGTTTCGACTCGCACACATCACGCTATGGCCGACGTACAAGCATTAGTGGACAGCAGAGCCACTGACTGCTTTATGAATCACAAATTTGCGAAATGAATGGGGCTAGGACTGGTTCCCCTAGAAAAGCCGAGGAAGATTTGGAACATCGATAATACGGAAAACAGAGGGGGGTCCATCACTCATTACGTGGACCTTGACGTACGCACTAAAGGAATTCACAAGGAAATGAGATTCCTATCACCGATATCGGCAATGAAGATATTGTCCTGGGATATCCGTGGTTAGCCACATTTGAACCACGATTTACGTGGCAATACGCCACCATTCACGAAGACATGTTGCCGGCAGTAATCCGGTCCGTGAATCCCCAAGTAATGCGCCATCCGGTTATCGGCATCACCGCTACAGAACCACCACCCGCTCAAGAAAAAGATGAAATCGTCAAACAACTTGAGGAGCAATGCACTGTTCGCACTACGGCAACAGAACTGGCCATCAATGTGAAATAATATACAAAAGCCGCAACTCTACCACCACAATACGCACAATTTGCAGCACTCTTCAGTGAGGAAGAGTCATGCCGATTTCCTCCCAAATGGGTTTGGGACCACGCCATCGATTTAAAGCCAAATGCGCCAGCAGCACTGGACTGTAAGGTATACCCCCTCACAAGACAGGAGGACGAGGCGCTCCAAGCATTCATCACCGACGAACTAAAGAAGGGATACATACGACCCTCCAAGTCACCCTACACATCTCCCTTCTTCTTTGTCAAGAAAAAGGATGGCAAGCTTCGACCCGTACAGGACTACCAAAAACTGAATGACATAACGGTGCGAAACCAATACCCCCTTCCCCTCATCACCAATCTCATCACGGACTTGAGTAACGTGGACATCTACACAAAACTCGACATCCGTTGGGGGTACAACAATGTCCGCATTAAAGAGGGTGATGAAGAAAAAGCAGCTTTTAAAACACGCTATGGACTTTTCGAACCCACGGTCATGTACTTTGGGCTCACTAACTCTCCGGCCACGTTCCAGACCATGATGAACTTCATCTACCGTGACACTATCCTCAAACACGAACCCCTCGGCACCACGATCCGTGTCTACATGGATGACATTGGAATTGCATCCCGCTCCGGCCTTGAGGGCCACATCGCCGCCGTTTGTGACGTCCTACAGGTTGCCGCGGACCACGACCTCTACTTCAAACTTGAAAAATGCCTCTTCCACGTGCCCGCAATGGATTACCTGGGGGTAATCCTTGAAAAGGGGGTGACACGCATGGACCCTGCAAAAATTGCGGGCATTCGCGACTGGCC
This sequence comes from Lactarius psammicola, assembly GCA_025769895.1. Classification (NCBI taxonomy): domain Eukaryota; kingdom Fungi; phylum Basidiomycota; class Agaricomycetes; order Russulales; family Russulaceae; genus Lactarius; species Lactarius psammicola. The sequence continues at coordinate 9,866 of WTXK01000137.1, forward strand.
CATCCCCAAAACCATTAAGGATGTCCGTTCCTTTTTGGGTTTCTGTAATTTTTATCATGCATTTATCAAAGGTTTTGCACATCATGCACATCCCCTGAACACACTTACAAGAAAAGGGGAAGCATGGAAGTGGGGGCAAGACCAACAAGTAGTGTTTGACACACTCAAAGCACGAGTAACACAAGAACCCATACTGGTGCATCCGGTACTGACAGACCAATTTGAACTCGAAGTGGACGCATCAGGGTACACAATAGGAGGAGTCCTCTTACAGCGAAAACAAGACAGCAAAAAACACCCAATCGGGTACTTTTCAAAAACACTAGACCCGGCTCAACGCAATTACCACATATACGACCTCGAGCTACTAGCAATTGTTACGATTCCGGACACTTTCTTTTACTTACACATTTTCTTTGACTCATCTCCATCCATACTCGTACAAGTGCCGGACTTACCTCATATCGTTTACTCATATGACTCATTGCTGACTGATGACTTGTTCTATGGCCTTCTATGGCGTTCCATTCCTATTATCACATGTTACTGTACGATGACTCATTCCTAGGACCCGGATCCTAGGATCGCACCATCTGTTTGTGGCTCTTTGGTGCTGTACTAGTATATAAGTCGCTCTCTACTTAGCTTGTACAGTAGACTCGACTTCTTCTTGAATCACATCATACTTCAGTCTCACAGACCCTAGAGGGATTCCTTTCTGAGGATACCTTTAGTTGAACGTGCGGGCCTTCGTCTTTTGCCTCGCCTCTGTTATTCAGAAGGACCTTCAAGTCACTTCCTCTCACTCTTGTTGAGCCCTGCTCCAAGTAGTATCACCGAACTTAGTTCTTGATCGAACTATTGACCTCTACCAAACTTGACTTAGTTGCACGTTGCGCGACCGCCCGTGTGAGCGTAACAGCAATAGTAGAGGCGCTGAAACACTGGAAGCCCCTGCTAGCGGGTTCTCCTCATGATATCATCGTCCACTCAGATCACACAAATCTACTATACTGGAGAAGTCCTCAGAACATCAATAGGCGGATAGCAAGGGAAGTGGTAGAGTTGTCTGAATACCCGATCAAAATAAAGCATGTTGCAGGACAGGCAAATGGACACGCTGACGCACTATCAAGACGCAGTGATTACGACACTGGGGACAATGACAATCAAAGTGTGGTAGTACTCCCGGACCACATGTTCCTTCGAACCGCAGGCGCAATATCTGTTGAAGCTGCGGAGACAACCGAACAAGTACAGGACAAGGCGCAAATACAACACTGGATTAATGCACACAAATTAATGAAAATTGACGGAGTGTGGTACAAGGAAGGCCGACGCATTGTCACTGGGGGAGTATCTGAGAAACATGCAATTATTGATGCTCACCACTCTCCTCCAGTATACGGTCACCCAGGCATGACAAAGACTGGCATGCTCATAGCGAGACGATACTTCTGGCCAGGAATGACCAAAGACGTGGTCGAATACGTCAAGGGATGTGCGGAGTGCCAGCAAAACAAGGTCAACACATGACCTATCCACGCCCCCCTTTCCCCTATTTTTCCAAAGGAAAACGCGAAGCCCTTTGAAACGGTAGCTATGGACTTCATCATTAAGTTGCCACCATCTGGGGGATACGACTCGATACTCACAGTCACTGACCATGACTGTACCAAAGCGGCGGTATTCATACCGTGTACTGAAGACATCACCGCAGAAGAAACTGCTCAACTCTACGCCAAAAATGTGTTTGCACGATACGGACTCCCAGCAAATATCATCTTGGACCGCGACCCACGATTCGCCTCAAGATTCGCGAGGGAGCTATGCAAACAATTGGGGATCAAACAGAACATCTCGTCAGCATACCATCCGCGGACGGATGGGCAATCGGAAAGAACGAATCAGTGGCTGGAGCAGTATCTGCGGTTCCAGGTCGACTACCATCAAAGGGACTGGCTCCACTATCTGCCATTAGCGGAATTCACGCACAACTCATGGCCCCACGAGATAACAAGGAAGTCCCCTTTCGAACTTCTCATGGGATATCATCCTCGCGCTGATTGGATGGATAAACCATCCTCCATACCTCAGATAACGACATGTATGGAACAACTGAAAGAAGCGCGACAAGAAGCACAGTCATTGATAATGAAAGCCCAGACCTTGTGGATCAAACACAAAGATACGCCCAGATTCAAGGTCGGTGACCAAGTATGGTTAGATGGGCGCAATCTCAAGATGAATCAACCAAGCGCAAAGCTGGCAGCAAAAAGGCACGGACCCTTCATGGTAGACCAGGTGATGTCGCCATACTCTTATCACCTGAGATTACCGGCTCAATGGAAGATCCACCTGGTGTTCCACATCGATCTTCTCACACCTTATCGTGAGACTACCATTCACAGGCCCAATTTCACGCGCCCACCACCAGATCTTGTGGAAGGAGAAGAGGAATACAAGGTCGAGAAGGTTCTGGACACTCAGCTGTTCGGCAGAAGGCGTACTCGGCAATATCTGGTCAAGTGGCTTGGGTACCCTGACTCGGAGAACCAGTGGGTCAATCAAGCCGATATCTTTGCCAATGACAAGATAAGGGAGTTCGAACGGTCAAACTCCGACACGAGGACACATTTAAGGACCACCAGAACTGCTGAGTCGCCCCATCTCCCTTCATCCTACACCCATTCCTCTCATCACAACTTCATGGACTTTTCATACTATGCCACTAAAACCGCTGAGGAAGTATTCGCTGCCGAGCTACTGGAGGGACTCATCTCCCTCGACGAAGCGTGACGACGACTCAAACGTGTCCACGAAACGGGCAACACCGCCGCCCTTGGATGGGAGACTATCGACGATGACAACAACGACAACAACGACCACAGCACCGGAGAAGAAACCGCTGTGGTCCATGCAACTACAGAAGACGAAGGTACAGTGGTTGCCCCAATTACCAGAGACGAACTCGCCGCTGTGGAGCGCGCCTTCCCCGGGCCTGCGCAGGCAGCACTGTCCGAAAGTGCACTACAGCCCCAGCTGCTTACAGTGCAGAACATTCCTGACGAGGAGGAGCATCGCCCTGGATCTTACAAGAACCCTCTCATCGTGGGAGAAGATACAAGCAACTCCGAGCCCATACCAGTATGCCTCCGCTTTCAAGCCGACCATGAAGAGGCCAGCGGAACTATGGTGGCACACGGCGCAAACATGGACGAACGAACAGCTCGACGCCGCAAACGCCGCAAGACGTGAGAAGCTGTTGAAGCAGCGCGCCGAGATAAGGCGGCTGCGCGAATTGCGACTCAAGAATTCGGGACAGTAGATCGGGAGACGGACCTTTACCCAGCTGAGCACCCCCACATTACCTATGGGGGATTCGAACACTTACCCGACGACACCCCATTCGCCGCCACCACCGAGGGGGATCCAATCATGCGTCACAAATGGTGTGAACCCCTGGAAGACCGACTGTTTGAGGCAAAGACGCCAGTAGGATGGACGTGCAATGCGGGAAGTGATTACATACCCACTCCCCTCACCATCCAAGGAGTCACCAGACCAGTGCTCTGGTATCAATTCATCGAAAGCGACGATCCCATCATCCTCATGGGGACAGACCGTACAGACCGGGTCTATGTATCCCCATTCTATGCAACACCGCAGCCCGTCCTACCCAGGCCCCCCAAATATACTGAAGAGGAGTTGAAGAAGATCGAGTGGGGGCACCCCTGTCAACCCATAATGGACCAATGCCTCCAGGCAATACGAGATAAGTCCATCATAGCCGAAGTCTGCCGATACCGAGCGCTGACGCAAGATCAGCAGCGTCTCGAACAGCGTATCAAGGAGCTCGAGGCTGGCATCACAGTCCTCTATGGACGGCGGTCGCTATGCGCCGCCCGCCTCCATCGTGCCAACGCCCTTGCATGGTTGGAGAGGGAACGGCAACAGCTGGGTGATCCGGAAATACTGTGGGAACGCACTGATCACCAAGAGTACAGGTGTGATCGAGGCTACTAGGATGTGGGCATCCTTCCTGAAAAGGGGGTGATGTTACGACTTGACTCAAGGCCGGCTTCCGGGTAGCATGTATCCCCAGACTGGTGGCATGTGATAAGTGGTATGTGACTCATACGATAACGGTCTCGAAAACCCCAGTACTGTACGATAAGGCGATAGGTTGTCATTGTACGATAAGGAATGACTTGGACGGACATTTACGATAACCATACTATACATGATTGGTTACTTACCATTCAAGAGGCACTTTAAAGCCCTTGTGTATATGTATATAAGGTTAGCCAAGCTGCGCCATAGTCCACAGCTTGGTCTTCTTGAATCTACTTTGTCTTCACTTGTCTTTTCCTCCCTTGTCGGGATAAGTCTTGCGCTCCTCTTGATAGGAGTCTGCCTCACAATTGTCATCCTCGAGTCAGTATTGTCCCACGACTAGGGCTTGCTGTTATACTCCCACGATCACGTGCCACGAGGGCCGTCATATCGCTAAGTCGTCCTTGGTAGTGTTGCCTATTTCATCGCTCAAGTCGAGCTACGTGCCAGTAGACACGTAACACATAGAGAGTAGACGCGTACTCATAGAAGGTATATAGAATACTGGATAAACTCGTGTAGTTACAAGTTTATTATTAATGTAATGCCGTAGCAATACAGTGCCAGTTCCTTCTACATATATTTTATGAGCCGCAGTCTTGACAGGTATTCTGTCAGATTTGGCTAATGGCGTATAATCAATGAAGTCACTAATATTATTAGTGAAATGTGCTGACGCTCCTGAATCAAGGAGCCACATTGCTTCTGTACACTTTCGACACTCAGAGCATTCACTGAAGTACTGATTGTGTTCACACTTTAGGGAATCGAGAACACTTTGCATATTATACAATTCAGTCACTTCATTTACATGCAATCTCTGTACTGTATAATTACAACTGCCACCCTTTAACCCGCTTAGGAAGGGGGCTGATACTGTATAGAGTTCAGCATGTGACGCTTTAGTCATGAAGGGAACATACCCTTTATCATCGGAACCCCAATCAAGAATGTCTGAAGGGACATCTTCATCAGGTCTGGTTAGAAACGTCTCTGGAGTCATGGCACGTGACACAAAAGGTGAAGTAAGGGTTCCAAACCCTTCAGGCGTAGCAGGACAATTCAAGAGTTCTTGCTTGCGCAAGTACTCTTGATGATCTCTGTAAATGGCATTGATTTATTCATTAGAGGTCATCCTACTAATTGGCATATGTTGCCAAGCAGGGCGTGCCCACATTTCCATTATTTCTTTAGCCTCTGGAACAGTGGCTGGATCGACGTAAGGAGGTGTCGGAGCTCTGTTATCTTCATCAGAACCCGCCCCAATAGTCAGATCTTCAAAATGTAGTTGTAACACATTGGTGAACTTACTGCTAATCATAGCGGCAAGCTCATCATTGCTCAGTCCATCGATTTCGATGATTTGTGCGCTGCCTGAAGGCTGCTGCGACATATCAATGTCAAAGTCAGAATCGGATTCCTCATCCATAAAGCATTCAATCCTAGGATGTACTTGCACGTTGAATTCAGTGAAACGCTGCTCAAGCGTCTTTGCAGTTTGGGTAGTAACTGGTACATCCAAACGCTCAGCGAGTGACATAGTCTTATTGACAGAGGGATAGAAGCCAGGTGTCCTCTGAGGAGAGGAAGACTCGACTTCTATACGGGTAGAAACCCCAGACGACCCAATATGAGTAACTTTATGGGTGGTAGGGGGAGCGAGTGCGGCAACTGAGGCAATGTGGGAATGCTGAGAAGCACCACCGTGCTGCTTGCCTTGGCCTTTGCTTCAACCAGAACCACGTCCACCGTGCTGCCTATTAGGCTGCTGCTGGTTAGACGGGCTGGGAGCAGAAGGCATGTTCTGCTGCTGGCTACCCTGCTTATTAAAGCGAGGGTCACCGCACTTACGCTTTACTGCAGAGATCTTCTGCGCAGATTGCGCACCCTTATGCTGTCCATGATTAGATTCAGTCTCAAACTGACTGACTATCGCTGCAGAAACATCGTCGAGTTTTAAGTCGGCAACATTAACATTTCCACAAATAATGGGAATGAGGTTTTCCCATTTTTGCGGAAGTGCGGACATAGCAATAAGAGCCTGCAGTTGAGGCTTAATTGCAAGGTTTGTCGCATTGGCTCCAGTGCCAACAGTAATGGCACCAAGTCTTGCAAACGCGGCTGACATCTTCTCAAATTGTGGGGTGGGGTGCTGGTTAGGATTGAAGCAAATAGAAATCGCTTCTTTGAAGTCTTTGTAGATATGGGGCATAGAGACTTTCCCGTAACGGTTCTTAACCGCATCCCAAAGAGCACGAGAAGTGCCACCAGTTACAGCTTGTTGGATAGAAGGTGAAAGGTGTAGGGTTAGATTACCCATTGCCATTTCATCATTCTTATTCCAAAGTGCAACCTCAGCTTGGTTAGTGGCTGAAACAGCCGGTTGGGTGATAGTGCCGTCAACATAACCCCAAAGGCCTTGCAACATGAAGAACACAGTCATAGCCTTTGACCATGTGCTCCAGTTGGAGCCATCAAAGACAGGGACGAGTGACGTCAATTGAGAGGACATATCTGTAAACTTTTGCTTATATTAATATTGATATTACACAATATTGAGTGAAAAGAAAAGCCAGTATTAGTGCATCCAACGTATTGGAGACTGCTCTGACGTTGTTCATGGTCGAATGATTAGCCAAGTCTGTGTACTCCTCAAGAGTACAATACTGGGTTGCTAATAACCAGGGTACCTCTTTGCATTGTGTGTGACTACAGCACATAATAAACCACCTTTTCAAGTGGAAGATTATGTTGGTCAATCACACAAAGTGTGTCCTCACAGAGGACACAGTGGCAACTGTCGTGTTCTCTGTGAGAACGTTATGACAGTACAACCCTGTAGCAGGGCCCATAACCTGTTGCGCAGCATAGAGCGCAGCATACAGGAATGGTTCTCACCTTGTATAAGGGAGAAGAGTAGTCTTAGAGAGTAGAGCGGATGTGCAAGTAGTAGTGAGTGAGATGATGTATTCGCAGTCTTCCTACAGGGGGAATTATATACCCTATGGTCCCACCATGTCCAAAACACGTAAAGTGATGAGTAAAGGCATCCACAATATTGCGTTTTCACACACGCCTGATAGAAGACACCATATATGGAGTGTGTAGACTCCACATGGTCATGAGACATGATATGCCCACTATGGTGCGCATCCTAATTGCCTTGTTAGGCAATCATACTACCATAATGTCGTAACTACTATAGATAAGAGCCTTACATACTTATCACGTTCCAACACAAGGCACCCAATTTCCGAGCATATAAGTGACACAAAAGCACCAACTTAAGACACAAAACCAACAGACAAAGAACTGACTACCAAAACCTCACAACCGTCAACTATGCCTATGACAAATCGCAGCGCCACCATCATAACGCTTGCACTAGCAAGACCCCCCATTTTTTATCCACAAGCTTAACTTGGAGCGACAACCAAACTGGTTCCACTCCTGTGAGGTTTTAGTGGGTAGGAGAACATGTGGCATCTATCACAGTTACTTACGTGTCTGAGCCACACACCACCCCCCACATCAGGGGGGTGTGCATAAACGCATTTTCCCTCACCTTTGGGCTTTGGCCCAGCTTCTTGCGTGCTACATGGGGCTGATGGTAAATCTCTTGCTATATAGCACTTATTTAGTAGCATATAGATGTCTAAAAAGACATATGAAGCTAGATACAAACAAATAAAAGTGCTTTCCAAAAAAAGACAAAAAAAACCCCATGGTTCAACTGCAGCCCTCAGCCCACCCTTACCCTCCAGCCCCCACCCCCAGAAGATACCATCGATGACTTGATAACAGACCAAATAGACACGAAACGTAGAAAAACTCTTGAGAGACTGCTGATTCTCCCTACCTTGGCTTCAACCCAACCCGACTGTGCTTCATAACTAGTCATGCCCATCCACTGCCAATTTGACACTACCCAGAGAGCATATAACTTCCCTTGTCCATTTGTCGACTGCCCCCACCTAGCCCATGGACTTCGTAAGCTAGATGTCAGAAAAAATGCCAACATCCACGTGACGTCGATGCTTCAGCGCCTCATGAAGAGTTTAATTGACTACCACATCACCCCCTGGAATAATACCACTCTCCACAGCGCTGTTGCTGATGTGTTTGGCCTTGCACCTGGTGATCTGGATTTCCTCACTGGTGAACACATGCGCAACCTCTGGATACACCCCAGCCCTCCCACCTCCGTGCGCATTGACTTTGAGCGCCCATTTGTCACTCCTCCAAAAGTCATCGTCTTCTTGAACTACATCGACCTGAACAAGGACCACAACTGGCGTCTCAGCTCTACTGCTAGTGACATTGACGTGAAGGGGTTCACACTTAGTATCAAGACTTGGTCAGACACTATCCTCTACGCAGCATGGGTTGGCTGGATTGCCTATCCAGAGGATCGCGAGCACATTTTTAGCAAATCTATTAACATGACAGACGTTTGTCCTTCTAACCAACCTCAGCAACAACAGAGCAGCGAAATCAGATTCGATACGGTTGAATTCTGGAAAAAACCCTCGGTCTTTGTCACCTTGAATTCCATCGACATTGATTGCAAAGCAAATCTTCACATCAACGCTTACGTCGATGGTGTCTCCACAACCCACCTGGTCTGGCACATTGATACCTGGTCCAACACCGTCCTTTATTCTGCTGGTGCAACTATCATTGCATTCAACTAACAATTGGTAGCATCAGTTGTACGTTTTGTTATGATCTGGACGCTTCAGTCCTTTCACATGTATGTTGCCACTTACCTTTGTTTCGGTTCTGTTATCTTTTGTTACCCCATTGGTGTGTCCCCTTTGTTCTTCATGTGGTTTACCCCATATTGTCTTGTGCTTCAGATAAGAAAACCCCAGATAACAACATTTACATATGTCTGCCCTTGTGTGTTCATCTTTGTAACTTGAGCACTATATATACTTGTACTTTACACTGTAAGAAGCCAGACTTGGCTTCGTTTGCAATCTAGCAACCTTGCCTTCGTACCTTTGGTGTGAACAGCCCCTCTCTCATCTTGTGAACCATCTCTCTCGACTCTAATCGAGTCAAACCCTCCTTCGAAGTCTTTGCAGTTGTACTATAACAACGCCACACCAGATTGACTTAGTTCGCCACCAAGATTAGGTGTAGAGAAGTGTCTTACACTTCGGACTAGGTGTCCTGTCACTAAGTCAGTTGTGCACACTGTGCATAACATCTATTAGACACTGCTAGAGTCGTAGCATCACAGACAATAGACGTCTTTGCTCATCTATCAGTGTGTGTCTTTCCAGACACTCTGAACCTTTGAACCACCTTTTGCACAATGCCCCTGCTAGGGCATAACACGTTTCTCGGTCTTCCGCCCTGCAAAAGATATTCTTAACTTACCACATCTGTTTAACTTGTCAGTGCACCCACTGTCATGCTCATGACTCAATTATGGACTCATTTCCCTTCTCCCCTTTCCTTATTAGACTCCTTGTGACTCGTTTGATGACTCGTTTGTATAGCTTGACTCATCCACATTCCTGAGGACTCTAGTACTTTCGTATGACTTGATCTTGTAGTAAGTAAGGACAACCTGTGATTACCTAAAACTCTAAGTTCGACCTACTACTGTGTTCAACCACCGTAGCTTTCTCGTATCACAATCTACTTGGCATCGTCAAACCCCAAATGATCTAGTAAGCTTGGTCTTGCTAGCGAATGAATTCCCCTCTTATGTTGTGAATCCTCACTCTGCCGTCTGATTGTTAGCAAACACGTTTGACTCTGATTGACATGCCTTACGGTGCGTGACACCTACAGTGCCCGTATGGACTGTTTCTATTTTTGTGTCACAGAACCAATTCCTTTTCTCTCTCAGCTGTCTCCATGCGACAATCAACTTTTCAAATTGTGCCCATTGTGTTACTCTTGCGTCCAGACAAACTACATCAATGATGGCGTTGGGTCACTAGTGTGTTATGATTTGGATGCTTCAGTCCTTTCACATGTATGTTGCCACTTACCTTTGCTTCAGTTCTGTTATCTTTGTTACTCCATTGGTGTGTTCCCTTTGTTCTATATGTGGTTTATCCCCTATTGTCTTGTGCTTTGGATAAGAAAACCCCAGATAACAACATTTGCATATGTCTGTCCTTGTGTGTTCATCTTTGTGACTTGAGCACTATATATACTTGTACTTTACACTGTAAGAAGCCAGACTTGGCTTCGTTTGCAATCTAGCAACCTTGCCTTCGTACCTTTGGTGTGAACAGTCCTTCTCTCATCTTGTGAACCACCTCCCTCGACTCTAATCGAGTCAAACTCTCCTTCAAAGTCTTTGCAGTTGTACTATAACAACGCCACACCTGATTGACTTAGTTCACCACCAAGATTAGGCGTAGAGAAGTGTCTTACACTTCAGACTAGGTGTCCTGCCACTAAGTCAGTTGTGCACATTGTGCATAACATCTATTAGACACTATTAGAGTCGTAGCATCACGGACAATAGACGTCTTTGCTCATCTACTAGTGTTTGTCTTCACAGACACTCTGAACCTTTGAACCACCTTTGCACAATGCCCCTGCTAGGGCGTAACATAGTGGGCCACACAAGTGAAATCCAAAACTCAGTGTACTATAGAACTTGTATTTTATGGCTCTTGGTTGGAATCGCTTTAGTACAGATTAGGTGCTACAGGCTGGATTGGCCCCACCCGCCTCTGCGCCTATTCTGCAGCGGTCTCATCTGAGAGAGGATCAAAGGTGCACTTGAGGTGCCCCTGAAACTTGGACCTGATGGGTACGAGGAAAATTCTTTCACTGCCGACAGACCATTTGCATTTAATGATTTCAAGCTCGACTCTGTCTAATTCAGTTGCGTTTACCTACTGAGGATCATCCACATGACACCAATACTGTGCACCAGCACCAGCCTCAGCTGGCATCAGTTCATGTGCCCATCCGCGTCTATTACCACATTGGACACTTCTGGGGTACAATCTGTTTCCAATAAGACAGATTCCTGGGCTCAGTGAATTCGAAGATGGGTGCGGCATGGTGTGCAATGAATTGCCCTAAGTACAGGAAAAACCTCCTGAGTTAATGGGTGTTTGTTGGGCAAATGAAAAATTGCTGCTATATCCCAGATTATTGGAATTGACCTACTCCTCCAATCATTTATTGGTAATTTCTGAAATGTCCAGATGAGTGAGACATCGGTGGTCAAGCCGTCAACCGTCAAGCTCCATGTGATGAATTCGCCAGGCCGCTTATCTACTTTAGAGGCCTCGATTATAAGAACATCCTTCAGTGGACACATATGTGGAGTAGCAGATCCTGACGAGACAGTTACCGGGGGACTACTGTGTGGAGTGGACAAGGGAGTGGTGTTCGTTTTGGTTTCAAGCGGGAGAGCGCCATTGGTCCTGCATCGACTGCTTTTGTGCCTTGGCCCCTTGTGAGTATGCTTGCTAACCATCTTCTGACTCCTAAAGGTCTGTCGACAACTTGTACAGCAGGTGGTCCCACGCCCCTTTCACGCTACTATCGGCTGGTAATTTGGCCAAAGGAGATCGCTCTGCACAGCTGCACAAGCACGTTTACGTGCAAGACGCCGTTTCTCCTTTTACGTGCGGTGTAGTGAATGTCCTCCCGCTCTTTCATCTATCTCCTGGTTTAGAAACTCTAAAGAGAAGACAAAGATCATGTGCGTACTTGTGCTGGTGAAGGTCGGTAAAAGCACCATGCTGTACTTCACCAGATGTGAGTGAAATCCTGGAGAAATTTCCACCCGATCGACCTTTCCATGCAGTCCTTCTGCAACATGATCACTTCACCGATCAACTTCTCCCGAAAGAGAAACACAGAGGACATGTTGCATTAAGAATCTCTGGACAGGATAAATCCCATTGCAATGAGGAAGGTTGTGCGGAAGGTGGGGTCGAAGAAGAGGACGACGGAAACATCAGTCCAAGATCAGTCCAGTTGTCAGCAAATCAATTCGAACAAACACACTGATGTCACTTGGCCAACTCCATCGCAACGCCCATGGATGTCTCTTGTACTGTCGTTGGCCACTCACTTGCCATTGATAGTTGATCGTTATGACTTATCACATGCGTTGCATTCCAAGAGTGTCTATACTAATACCCGCAGAAGGAAACAACCATACTACCACAGTGACTCAAACTACCTCTGCTCATATGTGTTGAGTAACCTACAGCACTCTATTTAATTGTGCACCATGCTCTGCCAACATCTGTACAATCTCACTTTTTTCTCTTCCTGATGCCACCTGGGATGGGGTCCTTCCTTCCTTGTTCTTGGCATCTGTACTAGCACCGCAGTCAAGCAGCAAGTGCATGGTCTTGGTTTCCCCACAATATGACGCTAGGTGCAACGGGGTCCACCCATCCTCCTTCTCTGCATCTATGTTCGCACCATGGTCGAGCAGAAGGCACATGATCTCGTTTTCCCCCCGATGTGATGCTAGGTGCAACGGGGTCCATCCATCCTTGTTCTCAGCATCTGTGTTTGCGCCATGGTCGAACAGTAGGTGCACAATCTCAGTTCTCCCCTGGGACAACACTAGGTGTAATGGGGTCCATCCATCGTCATCCTTGGAATCTGCATTTGCACCACAGTTGAGCAGCAGGCGCATGATCTCCCTTCTCCCCTCGGTTGCTAGGTGCAATGGAGTCCTTCCTCCCTTTTTCTTGGCGTCTACGTTCATGCCGTGCTCAAGCAGTAGATGTGTGACCTCAAACTGCCCACAAAATGACACCCAGTGTAATGGTGTTGAGCGGACATCATCTTGTGCGCTGATGTCCGCTCCATGTTGGAGTAATAGTCTTACAACCTCCATGTGACCACGATTTGATGTGTGGTACAATGGAGTCTGGCCAAAGTTGTTCGCAACGTCGATGCGTACGCCATGCCCCAGTAACATCCAAACAACCTCTAGGTGACCACTCAATGCGGCTGAACTAAGTGGAGTCCAGTGGTGTTCTTGTTGCAAATTTGCATCTGCACCATGGTCGAGTAACCAATGCACGACCTTGATAAATCCATCCACCAATGCAGCTTGCAGTGCCACTGAGTTGGCAGAATGTAGCTTGTAAAATCTATGAATGTGCCTTGCTTATATATTAGCTCTGCCACCTCGAAGTGTCTCTTGTACAATGCCACCGTCAGACTGTGATTAAGACCACCCATCACATCTACATGACCTGGATGCTCGACAATGATGTGTACGAAACCCACACAGTGAAGCATAATACAGCAGAGATGTGAAAGGTGCCGTCTTGTAAAAATATCTGAAACAGGGCCAACCATCTTCAATGTTGTGCAGCTGGAGCCACACGGCAAGATATGGTTTGGTCAAATCAAAGAGACACTGCATCCCATCTTCCATGCGTAACGACACCTTTCCAAACTGGGCATGGTCCACCCAATGTCGACTGGCATATATGGCAAGAGGGAAGCTATCTTCAATTTGGTTACGGTTAGCGCTACCATCCAATTGCAGTAGACTCCCCAAGCAGGCCTGGGCAAGAGTGGTGTGTGCGGGCTTGGGCAAGATATGAAAGTGTGAAATGCCTTCTTTAGAAGTAGCGAGGCGATTAGATGTCAAGAATTCCTTGACTGAAAAATGAGAAAACTGAATGACACGGGAACCACCATCGTTGATTAGGGTAATCAAGCTAGAGCACGTAGACAGCACATCTTGTTGCCGATCCTCTGATCGCCAATCCTCATTCAACGTTGGTGTTGCTCCTTTGAAACCATCAAAGTTAAGTGCAAGTACTTCTGCTAGCTCTGCGATGTGCAGGGGCTGAATGGCCACAGTGAGACATTGTAAGAGATGACGAGCATGGTATTGGTTGGCCCTGCTGATTTCCTTCAACACACGCTCGTATGTCTGGTCCAAAGATATGGGCAATTCATCAAGGGTTCTCCGGATGCTTTGTGGAAGGCAATGTTGCAATGCTTCCAGTTGACAGAAAACCCATCAGAACCTGTGAAATAATTAGTAAGTGTCACCAGGATCCTTGAGCGCTCTTACATTCCATCGGCTCTTTCCAAGAGTATCTCAATAACCAGGTCTTTATCCTTGTCCCTCCATCTCCTTATCGCCGTATCTGAGTCCGCATAGACAACAGACCTGATATAGTCTTCAATATCCTTCTTTTGTCCACTCTGGTCATGGATAGAGACTGGACGAAATGCTAGGGACTCGAGTGCAACTCGGATGTTGACCTCTGGCTGACTAGTGACACATATGTGAAGATTTGAAAGCTGGAGGCTGACAAGGTCCTTTAAGAGATCAAGGACCTTTTTGCAGGTGGATGGAATACCAGAGGTATTTAGACATTCGTCTAGTGCATCCAAGATAATGTAGATTGGGCCTTGACCAGGTAGTGCAAGCGTCTCTTTAAGACATGCAATCAGCGTGCTGGTGCTGGGCTTACACGCACCGTCGTCATGCATCATATAAACATGGGAGATTATGTCGCAATAGCTGTCGGAATAAGCAGAAAGCCGTGTAAGGAGCAAAGGAAGCAAGTTGTGGCAGTGTTGTTTATCGGTGTCCCTAAAATCGAAATAAAAATACGCCATGGAGGCTAGTCTGATGAATTGCAGCGGGTTATGGGATGTTTCTAGTACACCAGTCAAGTATTAACGAGTATATTAGATAGGAATAATAAAACAACTTGCCTAGCACACCAGTCAAGTATTAACAAGGGGGTGCCAGGCGTACAGAACATGTCCTTAAGTACATTGTAAATAAGCTAACTACACGTGAAATACATGTATGGACATCCATACTCTGTTAGTAGCAATTGAGAAAGTCTCAGACGTCTCAACTAAGGTCTGAGGATGATCGAGGAATTGTCCCTGATCATAATCTCTAAGGGTCGTGATGTGAGACCTCTCGTGTCTCATCTCCACTCATGCCCGACGCCAAGGCAACTCGTGTGTGGATGCATACACCATTTCAACATCTCCCCCTGATCAGGCAATTCACTGCCCATCAGGAAGACTCATACACATGCCGACATCGGCGAGCTTCCGTGTGAAGCCGAGCCCAGCAAGAACTCTGTGGATCCGAAACATCCATGTGTGGGAGGCCGGTTTGAGGCCACACAATGCCTTCTTCAGGCAGTAGACTCGGACCTAAGTCTCCTGTCCAGCAACATGAAACCCTGTGAGTACTCCAAATTTATCTCGTCCTTGAGCACACCATTGAGAGACGTGGACTACACAACCATCTTGTACTAGTCCTCCAGCGTGGTCAACGCCAGAAGCCAATGCAGCGACTCAACGTGTACAATGAGTGAGAAGGTTTCATCAACACTTTTTCTGGGATTTGCATATATCCCATAGTCACCAACTTATGCACAGTACATCCATCCAGCTGACTCTATCTCTTATTCTCTCTCTCCCTTATCCTTCCACCTCCGCAGATGATCTGCCCACATAGGTGACTATCAGCAACTCCGCGCAACCAGGCTTTCAACCACACTGCGCTGCATTGTCCGTGTCGATGTGGATTGCACACAGGGGCATGGCCCGAATGCTAGGGCACAGTCGCCAACTCACACCGTCAATGCCCGTGTTGTATCCAGTTTGTGTGCCCTTCCACTGGGTCAGGCAGCGACTATGGAGGCCTATCGACCTTACGTGTGGCAATACGATGTCGTGGCAGTGTGTGGAGCGCGGCTCTCGGTCGCTCAGATGTGGCAAGGAGGGGAAATAGGGAAAAAACAGTAAGTAGAGTATTTCTAGTCAGACAAACGGCCGATCAAACTCACACTGTAATAGACGCATGATGTTCGTCCCAGTGTCTGTAGAGTAGACATGTGAAGGAGCACATGTGGGTAATAAAGCACATAATGATCAGCAATGGCTTACATAATTGATGGGCCAGCCAATGGGCAGAATCTCCCATATCTCATAGGCAGCCGACGTCGGCCGACGTCGGAGAATCTTCCATATTTCATGAGTCAGCCGATGTCGGCTGGTGGACCAAAGCATATTGGAGCATAGAGATTGTGAGTCGGACCAGAAATCATCTCTGGACACCCCCTCACTTCTCTGACCACTCTGGTAAGTATGTTTCCACTCCTCCACTCTAATAAAACAACTTGCACACTACTTCCATAAAATACATATCCATACTTTGGGAAACACATGTAAACTACTTAAACGTGGTCCAACCACTTACACAGTACTGGTTGGACAAGGGTACGTCTCTGCACTCTGGTTAGTAGATGTCCATTCCCCCACCTTGATCTGACTGCTGTCACACTACTGGTCGGACCAATGTGCATGTCCACATACTGGTACAAATATTACTTGGCTATTCCATCCCTTGCATAATCTGACCACTTTTATAATGATGGTCAGACCAGGGTACATTTACACACTCTGAAACATAGATATCTACTACTTTGAATCATATAACCACATACATTATGCATGTCAAGCCATGGTATATCTCCACATTCTAGTGAGCTAAGATCCACTCCTCCACCTTGATCCACCAACTTGCAAGCTATGGTCCAACTGGTGCATAACTCCACTAGGGTCAGCAGCTGTCCAGTTCCACACAATATCCTGACCGGTTATTTACAAATAATCCATCATATCATTACTATCGTCCAAAGCATTGTCTCTATCACAGGGCAATAAATAGGAGATGATAGGCAGAGCAGATACGGAGATGGAGGACAGTTGTTATCAAGAGAATGAAAGACTAACTGAGAGTGAAAGGTAGACCAAAAGCTTCTGTATTATGTGAAAGGGTAGAAGTAACTAGAGTATTGTGTCAAGCCAGTATCAATAATGGTGGTTGCACAGAAGGGAGAACACAATAATCCTAAGACAGATACAGTGATGTACCCCTAAACTCTTGCAGTGGAGCAGATGTGATAGGAGAAAGGGCCTTCTCCGAGCTTCTAGAAAGCTCCTCCCACAAATACATCTGCTGTGATGCATATGCCTTGTGGCCATGCTATGACCTCTGTGCTGCTTTACTCATGAGTACCTTCCACTGCTCTGCCTTAGCACGAAAATATGCAGGAACCCATTCAGCTTCATTGTGAAGGCTTGCCTGCTCCTCCATCCATCTCTGGAACTGAGCCTTGGCACGAAGCCAATGAACCCTGTTAACTGCCCACTCTATGAGTGAGTTAAATATAACACTGTTGTTGGCACTCACATTCATCCATCCATGTTCCATCTTGATCAACAGTTGTACCAAAGCTCCAGATCCAAGGAAGCTGAGTGTTACGCTGTCCGACCTGTGTTGCACCAAGAATCGCTGTGTTGACATGGAGGTCCTCCAATCGGAGCTCAGGTAGCTCTGATCCTCCCTCATATGCGTCTCTAATCTTCAGGAACGAATCTCTTGCCATGCTATAATTTCGGGCATGTTGATGAACAGTAGTGTCGACACTGTGGATGGCATCCCAAGCTTGGGTCTTGGTCTGCTATGTGTTAGCAGGTCGGACCTGGTCACGGAACAGGGCAGACTTAAAGCCAAGGGCAAGGCACATGCTGTGAATCGAGTCAGTTGCCTGTGCATATTGCAGCCTAGCTTCCTTCTCTGCAAGGGACTGGACACTGTGCTGCACACACCATTCCCATCCAAGAGTTGATGGGAGGAGGATGGATATGTCTTTAGCATTCACATTATTGATCCCAGAGCCGTCGGAGGTGCGTGGAGTATGGTGGTGAGTTGGGGATGATGGACCAGTAGTGTGTGAAGCACCAGAACCATCTACACTGTCCACATGGTCAAACTCTGAATAATCACCCAGAGGTAGTGTAGGAGCATTCTCTGTGAATCTATAGTGGAGCAGGTATGAGTCTGCCCAATGCTCAAACATGTCTATAAGCTTCTGAAGATGGGAACACTTATTTTCAATGATTTGAGCTTCCTCAGATGTATGTTGTGATCCATAGGTTCGGAGCTGATATCTGATGGCCAGTCTTCACAAATATTAGATGGGGAGATGACAACCATTCAGATGCACTTACTGCATTTCCTAAATTTTAAGACCACAAGCAATCCATGAGGTCTGCCCATGGACTGAACTGTCACCACTCTCCTCCGAAACGAGCTCCTGCTGGATCATCGCACGAGATGGAGCTTATCATATTCATAAGTTTAGATCAGATTGGAGGGCCACATGTTTCCTACCCTTTTTCTTGGCAGTGTCATATATGTCCATAGCTTCAGGACTGAGGTCCCTGCTCCACTAAGCAGCCTGTTCATCCTTCAGCCATCCTTTGGTCTGCTTCTTGAAGCGCTTGGTGAGAGCCATGAATGCCTCAGCACTTAGAGCCAGGCCATCCTCTAAGTGCTTCCAACACTTGAGAAGTGAAGGAACTATCACATCAGATGTATTTTCAGAAATGCACATGGTAAATGATAGGACAATACATACCAATGTGGACCATCTTCTTCCAGTTGGAATGGTTCATATGGGCATCAAGGACTTCTTGCCAATGTGCCAATGTCATTCCACGTAGGCTTCTAGAAATATTGTTTAGAGGGGCCCACAGTGTCTCTATTATTTCTCCATCGACCTGCTTTGCTCCAGGAATGAAGCTTGGAGAATAGCGGGGCAAACAGGAATCTTGATGTCCATGATTGTGAAACAGTCCAATGCCAGTGCGGAGTTCCATGGAGCTAGATAGGGATAGGCCTGGGCTCTTTGCAACCCTTTCCTTGAAGTTAACACGATATTGGCACAATGGAAACAAAAGCTCTGGTGCAACAGACGGCAAACAATATGAAAGAAGCTAACCGTTCGTGGTCCTTTTGCCTAGCTGCTCTTGGTTGCCGAGGCTGAAATGCCACTACAGGGATCCGGGTACGGCGGGACAACCGAGCGTGGCTGTCTCCACCAGATCCATCCACTAATCAAAATATCGCGTGGAGCGCTCAACACGAGGGGACGGCGACGTGGTTCTTCCAGGGAACTATCTTCATGGAATGGAAGTCCAAGTCCACCACACGCTTGTTATGGGTCCACGGGAAACGTGCGTCCTTCTGTCCCTTCACAGTACCCTGATCTTTATCGCTTCTAATTATTGTAGCGGGTTCTGGGAAAAGCATCCTTTGGTTTGTTATCATTTGTCACGTTTACCCTTAAGGAACTTATACTTCCAATCAGTTCCGCAATTATCCAAGACATAATGGCATTGCGGGAGGCTGGACTATGTTGAAATGGTGTATGCGTCCACGCGCGAGTTGCCTCGGCGTCGGGCATGAGTGGAGATGAGACACGAGAGGTCTCACATCACGACCCTTAGAGATTATGATCAGGGACAATTCCTCGATCATCCTCAGACCTTAGTTGAGACGTCTGAGACTTTCTCAATTGCTACTAACGGAGTATGGATGTCCATACATGTATTTCACGTGTAGTTAGCTTATTTACGATGTACTTAAGGACGTGTTCTGTACGCCTGGCACCCCACTCGTTAATACTCGACTGGTGTGCTAGGCAAGTTGTTTTATTATTCCTATCTAATATACTCATTAATACTCGACTGGTGTGCTAGAAACATCCCATAACCCGCTGCAATTCATCAGGTTATGGGCCCTGCGCCCTTCGTTGCTTAAGACAAGATTCACTTGCCATTTCACACTGTGAGTTTACCTTTCTGTATTCCCTCCAACTCGGGTGTACCTCTGCGTGTTGGGGCGCAAGTCACTTGAGGCTCATGCTGGGGCCTAATCTGCCTTGCTCGACCCACGCTATGGATCCCAGGTGTGGGGAGATGTGTTGGGGAGACCCCTCCATCCCTGTGTGCACTACTTAGTAGTATTTTCTTATATTCCAGGTCTTCGTCCCGATGTGGCCCTACGGCCATAATTGTTAGGTGGGACCGGGGGAGCCTGGCCCGGCTATAGGCCCGGTGAACGGTTGGCCGTTGCTGCCCATTAAGTTGGGAGCGGTTTTGGGGTGTCAAGGCTGGGCGGTAGTCACTCCACCGAAGCTCTTGCCTCTGTTACAACTGCACCACGCTATTTAAATTTAGTAGTATTTACATAGGACGTGAGTGGTTGGGCCTCTGCCAGTGGGGTAACCCCCCGTAGGCACGCCTTGCTAGCGCGTTTCCTTCCCATGCGTTGCATGTGTACACTAAGGACTCCCCCAAACAGCATGGAGACAGGGATTTAATCCTGAGTCTCCGTGGAACCTGCAGTGGGCGGCTCCTCCTTGGCATGGGACCCCAGGATGCCTCTAAGTGTGACGTTGCTGAGCACGCTTTGTCATTCAGAAGAAATGTGTTTCTTGGCACACGCTTATGCTCCAGGTGGGGATAGCTTAGCAGTACATCTATTTACAAAGATGCACCAATGGAGGCAGGACGCGATAGCGTTCTGGCCATTACAGTTACATGGGCTGGGGGAGGTCATGTGATCTCATCTTCGACAACACTCTGTCGCTGATTGCTCCTCAGTGACAGAAATCATCCCTACAATATACATGTCTTCTAGTACACCGTCTGCGCCCCCTGCACCTTCCTCCGGCACTGGTACTGGCACTGGTGGTTCCGGCGGAGGTAGCTCATCCAAGTCAGGCTCCTCCAACCCCGTCTCGGCCACGCGCATCAAAGCGGCGGTGGCCAGCATCATCTTTATGCATTCAGGCATCCAACTTGAGGTCTTGTCAGGTCAGAACTGGTCTACCTGGTTGGGCATTTTCAGTGCACTCCTACAACTAAACAAAGTCGATGATATTCTCTTGCACGACACACTTCCATCTGGGGTTGACGCAGATGATTGGGACTCCATTCAAAGGAGGACCAAGGCATATCTGCGACTCTATTGTGCAGCAGATGTCTATTCAGTTGTAGAGTCAGACATCGAATTTCCCTCGTTTAAGCACAAGTTCGACAAACTTTGAGAGACATATGGTGGTGTTGGCAGCACGGCTGTCTTTAACTTATGGATTGAGCTCATGCAGGTGTGGCTCAACGACGCTTCCCCACTTGCCCCTCAGTTGGCGAAACTCAATGAGGCCTGTGTTAAGTTATCTAATGCCAGTATGGGCATTTCTGATGTCCAATACTGTCTAATCCTCCTCAATGCTTTGCCTAAGACTTATGAAGTTGTCACCTCAACGCTACTCGCTTCTGGACCTGTGTCTTCCTTGAAGCACAGTGAGATTGTTGCTCGTATCCTCAATAAAGAGGGTAGGAAGTTGGGTCCCTCAGCATCCCTTAACATGGCGCACACTGGCAATAAAAACAAGTCTAATCTAACATGCCATTACTGTAACAAGAAAGGGCATATCGAGCGTGACTGCCGCAAGAAAAGAAAGGATGAAGCCAAAAAGAAGCAGAAGCAGGAGGAGGAGGAGGAGAATGATACAGACAGCAGTACGGATAGTAGTGACTCAGAGTCAGAGAAAGCGGCAAACACCCTTGAATGTGTAGCCATTTACTGAGGAGCTTGATAATAACATTAACAATTTACCTGTGTAACCTTGGGTGCAATGGTGCACCGTTGGCGAGCATCGCAAGTGGGATGTGAATGCCGTTTGAGGCAGCGCTCACTGGGTATGAGCCAGGTACCATGGGCTACCGGCTGTGGGACATACATACCCACTCTCTGAGATCGTTCTGGGATGTAAATGTTGACGAGAGCATTTTATTTTGGTCCTAGCAGGGTGTTGAGCCACCCCCTGCATCTACGTCTCCTGTGCCTTCAAGTGCGCAAGCCCCCGTTATTGAATGTCCAGCACATGCTGCGCCTAACACGGCAGCGATGCCACCACCTTTATTCAGCCATGGATCGGCAATGGCTTACATAATTGATGGGCCAGCTGATGGGTAGAATCTCCCATAACTCATGGACAGCCGATGTCGGCTGATGTTGGAGAATCTTCCATATTTCATGGGACAGCTGACGTTGGCTGGTGGACCAAGGCATATCAAAGCATAGAAAGTGTGAGTCAGACCAGAAATCATCTCCAAACTCCCCTGCACTGCTCCACCTACTAAGACACTGTTGGTCCGATGTGGTTCTGTCCCCACATGCCAGTGACTAGATATCTCCTCCCCTAACCTTCTCCGATTCTTAGAGTGTTTATTAGATCACTTATTAACATAGGCCACAATATCATAGCCAAGTAAGCTGCAATCTACTCTGCCACTTTGGTCCGACCACTTGCAAGCCAGTGGTTGGAATAGAACACATCTCCATATACTGTGGCACAGGTGGGTATTGACAGTGTTACAACCACATATATACCACTGGTAGGACCAGTGTGCATTTCTGCAGTCTGGTAAGTATATATCCACTCCTCCATCCTGGTCTAACAGCTTGCACACTACTGACTGGACTAGGGGGAATCTCTACACTTTGGAGAGTACATGTCCACTTCTGAACACCCTTCATCGGACCAGGGTACATCTCCGCACTCTGGTAAGTAGGTGTGTTCTCCTCCATCTCGGAGCAACCACTTGCACACCACTGTCTAAACCAGGGGGCATCCCTGCATGAGAAAAGAACAGACAGATAACACTAAGATGGGTGGATGAGGGTGATCAGGTTTTGGAAGGGCAAGGGTTAATACCTCTAAAGAGGTCAGATTGGTATTAGTAAGTCGGAGAGAGGATAAAGGAGAGTGAGCAGTCCTTAGAGGAAAAGAATATCAAGTGGAGGAAGAGGACATTGGAGGACATTAGATAAGGTTGGAGGTGGGTGAAGATGTTGGATAGCTCAAATGAATGACAGTGAAGTGGGAACAATTCATCCTTCATAGCACACTGGGTATGTGGGCAAATACAATGGTTATATTTCTACCTTTGTAAGAAGTGGGTATTAATTCCTCCTACACTTCTACCAGTGTCCATATATCTGGCATATTGATCAGACAGCCAGCTCACTTCTAAGGATAATATACTTACTTTGCTCTCTCAGTTATTTTCACTCACCGCTTGCCATGGTCCAACTCATCAGAGGAGCCTTGTGGACTTGATTGGAATGTGCCAGAGTCATCAGGACCACTATCATAGTCCTTGTCATGTCCCTGCCCCTCCTGCCCCTCCTCTAGTATGTGGTCAGGACTTGATGTCCGCTCCATTTCTTGAAAACAGTTAGTACACATCTATCATGTAAGATAACTTAAGTAAAGATGTAACTCACCTGGAGTGGATCTGCGTTGAGTGTCTATAGGACTACTGGGAGTGGATGTGTATCTCCTACCACCCTGAAATGATCCTATATAGAGTATCAAACACCATTTCATGTATGCCAAGGATAGGATAATCATACCTGAGCCCTGAGGAGAAGACAATGAATGAGGGGGAGAAACCTCAAGATTAAAGTTTTCTGATTCTTTGTCCTCTGTGGAATTGTCATCAGAATTGGGGAGAGCACTGTGATTGCCATTGGAGCTGGAGGGGTCATCAGAGCTGGATGTAGGACTACTCTCTGAGTCGGAGGAGTCGTTAGGGCCCCCTGTGAAGGACTCACTGGCTAGTGAGACCATTTGTACTTGGGATGTGGAAGGGGACATCGAACAATAGGGAAGAGGAGTAGGGTGGCTAGGAGGAGTAACAGCAATGGCTTGAGCATGAGCAGGACTGCGAAGGGGAGATTCCAATCAATGGTGATAGAAGGGAGTGGACAGGGGAGTCTAGCAAGTGATTGTCACAAGTGGACAGTCTGAGGGCTGTCCATAGTATTAGGCTAGCTTATATACCTAGTTACATGGTCTGTGCACTGTAGAATACTCTGGAATACAGTGGAAGCATTATAAATAGTGTCCAATGGTGTTAGTCTCTCTTAGGTCTTGTGACCTTCTCCGCAGTACATCCTGTAGAAGCCAATAGAAGGCTATAGAAGGTCGTAGAACCTTCTAATACTAATAATAGAACCTTGTTTACCTGTTAGTAATTTGTTTGGACCCTGTCCACAAATTACAACAAGTTAAATCATCCAAAAACATCAGGCGACAATGAAAACGTGATATTGTGGACGCCTCTACTCATCACTTTTGCACAAATGGACATGGTGGGACCATAGAGCCCAGGTTTCCTACTATATGGGAGGTGGAACCAAGGGTCCTAGTCGGACAACTTGATAGTACCCTTTCTTTGCATGTGGCAAGTACTATTGATAGTACATTGGTATAACTAAGTCATGAATGCGGCATACTAGTTCATGACACCCCCCACATCAGTATTATGACCTTGTCGCCATTTTGGAGCTCGGCGGTGCTTAGATGGCTGCTCCACATCTTTGAGGAGAGGGCATGAGGACACCCAGATCAGTGGTTCAAGGTGATCTTGCTTTCTTTGCCTCCAATGTTTTAGGAGGTCAAACACATCGCCAATGCGGAGCTTGGATGGGTCTGCCCACTGAAAGCCATCTGGAACACATTCTGGCTTTATCCAAGAAGATGGGTCCTGAGACAGCTTTGCCCATGGAATGGTTGCCTTTTTCTTCCCAGAGACATATCCTAATGCAACTGTAGCACACACAGCTGAAATAATCAACAGACAACTCACGGATGTGGGTAGTAATATAATCTCGGAGCACCGCCTGCACCGCCTTGGCATTATACCCATCTGCATCGGTGATGGCTGGAACATCGGGGCACCCATTGGATTTGATATGAATGGAAATCGGAGGTTTGACTGTTTTGGGGCGGCCCTTCTGAGTAGTGTGGACATCACCTAGAAGTGAGATGAGTGCACCATAATCTATAGAATTTAAGAGAAAGTGCCAACCTCCTCTGAAACACATCTTGGCATATTTCTGCCATTCTCTGAAAAGCGGAGCATCTTTCCAATTGGGGCAATACTTGAGAAAGCGAGTCCCATCATCCAGTAGATTGTTTGCTTCATCACTGTGCATGCAAGGCATCAACCATCCGACAGTGTGTATTCCTGAAGGACCTACATCCCAGTAATGATGCTCCCATTTTCATGCTCATGTGCAGTCAGAACTACACATCGAATACCACAAGTTTTGAATAACTGGGCTTGAAAGTCTCTAATGATTTTCCCACTCATGGAACTAGCCATTCTGTTGATAGCAGCATTAATAGGAGTGTCGGAGCAGTGAACCTGGATTTGACATAAGTACCTAGCTTGGATATGGGGAGGGGGGGCATCATCTGACCACCTAGTTGCTAGATTGGAATATCTCTGCTGGTCCTCCGCAGATAATGTTGACCATATCTTAGTTGTTGCATCCTGAAGTGAGCCTAGGAAAGCCTGTGATCCAGGACGAGCTCCAGACATTTGCTCCGCTTCCAGCATGACTTCATCTCGATGTAGGTGGTAAAAGGTATTTCTGGCGGACCATTTGCGGGTGAATTTAATGTATTTCCGTTCAGGTGGAGAATAGCGGTTGTAAAACCATTTTCTAACCCTCTGTTATGGACCATCAGCTTCAGTGCTCCTTCATTTGATATGAGGAAATTTACCCTGTCAGCATCTTTCTTATTGAAAGATACTGTACCATCTCGGAGTGCATATAGCTCCGCCATTACATTTGCAATGATCCTAGAACGGGTGTCTGCATCACCTTCCTTGAACTCCTCAATGTATTCCTCTAGAATACTGGCATCCTCCTGGGTAATCTCAAAGACATCATCAATAGGATGGGCAGGAGCTGTGGCAGGAGCAGTGGATGATAGCTGTGATCCTCCAGACACAGATTGTGAGCCATTATCAGACTGCATATTTAGATTGGATGAGTGTTAGTGAAGGCGGATGAGTGTCAGTGAGGTGGATGAGTGTCAGTGAGGCGGATGAGTTAGACAAGCGTGGACAACAGTGATTATAGTGGAGGTGTGTGGAGAAGGGTGGATGAGGGTGTTTGAGTGTGGGACAAGGGTGGATGAGAGTGGGTGGGTGTTGACAAGGATGGGTAGGTGTGGTCTATAGTGGACAGTGGTGAACTGTAGTGGGTAAGTGCTTGCAAGAGTGGGAGAGAGTAGATCAAAATAGATGAGTGTCAATGAGATCGGATGAAGGCGGATGAGAGTGGATGTCTTCACTATATAATTGGCCTAGAGTGTATTGGTATGAGGAGTTGGGCAAATATGACAGTGAATTTATATGACTCTGCGTTGACATATTGCAATTCAGAATATTTGATTGTTTGTGCTCTAACATCTCGGAGGTAAACGCAGTAGTTAGACTAAAACATGTCTAGAATTACAGAGCAAATGGTGAAACATGACAATGGTAATCTGCTCCACCTGCTCATATGTGATACATCTAGTGCTCCTTCTTCAGCAATTTATTTGTGTCAGTTGCTGAACGTTTGATATGATGGAGCATGATGAAACAGCATATGCACATATGAGGGTGAAACACGTGATAGTGGCAGACACCTTAATGTAGCATCTCAGAAAAGCGGACCACATCGATTTGCTATGTACAAATGACAGATATTTGTGCTACATATCATCTGCCTTCCTTATAATGTTCCCCACCTCCTCACTAAGTACTTCACAATGGCGGGCGACGCGCAGGAGCTCGACGCGGAGAAAGTCAAGCTTCCGCTTGAGCCTCTTGAGATCTCCAACCTCGTCATCATCTCCATCATCGTCCGCGTTCTCCGATGAGGCAGGGAGTACCTCATTGTCCTCGTCCACATCGTCCACACCCTCTGCAAAGAGACCCTGCTCCGAGGGGGAATCATCCGCCTGCGTGTCCAGGAGCTCATAGATATTAGTATTAGTACCACAAGGGAAGGAAGGGGTGATAATAAAATACATACCTCAGACATTACAGCCCCCTCCTCGCTTTCAGGGTCACTGAGCGGACCAGTGAAGAATGTGATGTCCTTGAAGCTGGCAGCCAAGGAGGTCACTCCTTTCGCCGTAGTGGCCTAATATGAATGAATAAGCATACTATTATTTGATCAAACTGCGCTTACCAAAGAAGACTGTGCGATGGGCGATGGAGGTGGAGAATCGTCCTCCATTCCAAAGGGGAGCATGTCATAAAGACTGGTGGAGGTGTCGACACCACCAGCACTCTGCAGCTAATGAATAAGTGGTCCGCATGGACATATTTAACGTACCTTCGCCTTTACAGCAGCTGGTGGGGGTGGCTGTGGCTGAGAGCCCTCCATCATCCCATCAGGGAGTAGGTCATAGAGAGCTGGAGCAGAGGGGGCACTAGTAGTACCCTAGAACACATGAGTGGATGGATGGATGGATGGATGAACAGTGTGCGGCAGATTGAATAGAGGATGTGTGGACACACCTGTGGAGATCGTCCGACGTCCGGCGGAGATGGCCGATGCAATGGCGGCTGGGAGCTGTCCACCATGATGTCTGGCAGCAAGTCGAAGATGGCTGGGGTGGTGGGAGCAGCAGGGGCAGTGGAGGATTCCTCCCCTTCGTCGGAGGAATGGACTCTGCGTGGATTTGAGGCCATGCGCGTCCTGGAGAACTGAGGGTGTGGTAATATATTAATTGCACAAAATCGGATGATAATACTGCGCACCTTCCCACGAGATCCACGCTTCTTGGGGGGCATAATGTGTGGAGTTAATGGTAGGAAGGAGGGAAAGTGATATGAGACTATTGATCACTTACCATATGTGTGTATGTGAGCGAATCGCCCAATTCGGAGAATACTCGGAGCACCTTGTGCATCATTGGACCAAGTTTCCCCACACATATGCCATCTGTCAGGTCCGATTTGAATCTGATCTGACATAGATCTGTGGGAGAAATGTCGTGTATGCACCTTCTTTGATATCTGATGGGATCACACAGGGCTTGGACCACTGTGGTCCACAGTGGTCCACCGCGGACGACCACGGACGACCTCGGATCACTCGGATCAGCAATCTGTCAGATGGCTGGCACACATATGTGTTTGGGGGAATACCTCTGGTAGAGTGTGTTGTCCGACGCAATCTTCCCCCATCATCCTACACTCGTTTTCTATGGCTACTAAGAAGTCTCAGTCCCCCAGCTTGTCCCAACCGGAGAAGCTTCTCTTTGCTATTGCTGTGCGCCTTAACACAGCAATCCAATACTGGTGGACAATCCTGGTGGCGATAATAGCTGGTTCATAAGTGGTATCACTGTGGAGATGGTAAGTTATTCCTATCATTACCATCTAAAACAATGTGCGGATGATCTTGCAACAGAAAGAGATTGCCGCCATCTATGCACAATACCCTCAAGATGGTGGTGTTCGCCACCGTGTGCACGGTGTGATTGGGGTCGTCGCAAAGGAGTGGAAGATTGCAGAAGAGGAGAACCGCTCCCCTGACATTGGCAAGCTCAGTGTGAAGGCGGTGGACAAGTGCTGTGCAAACACAGTGAAGCATTACCCTCAGTGGCCATCTGTCCTTCACTCAATGGACCTTTTGGAGTATGTGGAGGAGCAGCCGCAAGAGAAGCTCTGGTGGGAGCTTCCTGGCTCTCCAATGGACATGTCTGCGGAGGACAGTGGTGATGGTATGTGGTATATTTATTGCTGCTCATATGAATACACTAACTATGCACTCTCTTGTCCACCTTAGGTCTCCGCCGCTTGGGGCGCATCAATAAGGGCAAGGCACCTGCTCCGCTGGATGTGGAGCCCATTCCTGCTCTGCAGTGTTACGACGCGGGGCTCCGGGTAGCTCGTATCCCCGGACTCCCGACATGTGATAAGTGGTATGTGACTCACAGATAACGGCTCCGATAAACCCAGTACTGTATGATAAGGGATGAGGTTGTGATTGGACGATACTATATGACTCGGACGGACTCTTACGATAACTATACTATACGTGATTGGTTCCTTACCATTCAAGAGGCACTTTAAAGCCCTCGTGTATATGTATATAAGGTTAGCCAAGCTGCGCCGTAGTCCATAGCTTGGTTCTCTTGAATCTACTCCTGTCTTGGATCTCTCATTCTTCTTCATTGGTCTGGGTCTCGCGCTCCCCTCGATAGGAGTCTGCCTTATCGTCCTCATCCTTGAGTCAGTATTGTCCCACGAATAAGGGCTTGCTGTTATACTCCCATGATCACGTGCTGCATAGGGCCGTCATATCGCTAAGTTGATTCATTGGTAGTGTCGCCGAATAATTGCTCAAGTTGAGCCACGTGCCAGTAGACACGTAACATTAGAACCAAGCTCTCCAACGTGGCGACCAAAACTACTGCAGATAGTTGGGTATTCGCACAATACTCCATTGAACGAAGAGGAGATCGAAACGTCCCCGTCCGCTATCTTGGAAACGCGTGGTGGGGAACAGTCAACAACGTTACAGGATATTGGGTAGACATACCCACACGACCATCGAGGACCTACCCAGTTGAGTTCAATTTCAAGCATACGTGTTGGACAGAAGTTGCCTGGAGTCCTTGCAGAGAATGGTGGGACGTACTTCAACCTATGGGAGCCGAGTATGGCTGCAACATCCTACGAAGTGAGGTAGTACATCGAGACCAGTGGGGTTCAATCGATGGCGAAGAAGACAAGAGTGCACCCGCACCATCAGAAGATACAGACCCAACCACAACAGAAGACGAAGTAGGCAATTGCCTGGATGCAGAAGAAGAACAACAGAGACGGCGATTTGACAAGATACGTATCAATTCTTTAGCCGCACAAGCCGAGCAAATCACCATTCGATCCCCAGCAGCCATGGCTACGGAGACACACATGTACACTGAAGAAGAAAACAGGCTTGCCAATAGGTTGGCTGAGCGAAGACTACAGAGCGAACAAGAAGAAGAAAGAGCGCTGATGCCACTCCAACCAGAAGAACGGGTCATTGACCCAAACACCGGACACCACTTAACACTTGATGAACTAGCGAATCAACGAATGTATGGGCCCGATCAACCTGACCCTCCGTCGGACAGGGAACAAGGCCGAGTATGGAGCTACTTAGCAAGGCAATGTGTAGAAGGCGAAGGACTACCCACCAACATCCCACAAGGAGGAGGGCCTCCTGGACGCTATCCTGGAGGGATACCGCCACGACGACCACCTGCAGGAGGACCACCACCATCCGGAGGAGGAGGTGGAGGCGGGGGCGGGGGTGGAGGCCCGCCGGGAGCTGACCCCAATGGGAGAGGAGATTATAACAAACTACAAGGGCAGCCACCTCCCATATTTCGCGGAGACAGAAAAACTAATGAAACATTCCTTACCAAGTGGGAACTGTACAGAGGCATGAATCGCCATACACAAACAATGCGGGAAGCCTACTTGCGTGCTATCCTCTTTCTCACCTTCCTGGAAGGGGATGACCTAAACGAGTGGATTACTACTCACACTAGATGGTTGACGCTCCAAATCGCAAATAGAATACTGGAGGACGACGAACGAATATGGGAAGCTGTATACCGTAGCTTCAAAAGGAGGTTTACGAACATGATGGAGCAAGAACAGGCACGAATGGCGTTGCAAGACGGAATACGCATGGAAGGAGGGGATATTGACAAGTACGTGTCCAGATTCGAAGAACTAGTGCGGTGCGCTGGCTACCGAGCAGACTTGCCCATGGTAATCAACGTATTCACCAAGGGACTTCCACGCAAGTTATACGAACAGTGCTACATGCTCGATAACCTGCAAAACTATGAAGGGTGGAAGGCAGCCCTCCTCAAACGGCAGGAACAGTATATACACCTTCAAAACCATTTCAATGAAGGAAAGAGGAACTTGGAAAAGTACCGCAACAGACCTGGCAACACTCGAGGGCACTTCCCACTGCCGCACCTTACGCATCCAGATGCAATGGACACATCAGCAAGAGCAAGAGCACAAGGAGGAGAAGTTGACAACAGCGTCGGTGCAGTTGCAGGGTCCGAAGAAGTAAGCCCAAACGACCCAGCGTATCAGCAATACATGCAAGAACCAGGACCAAGAGGACGATACGCGCTGAGAGGAGGATACGTTCAAAGGCAGGGCAGACCGTCCCGCGATACCAGGGGAGTACAGTGTTATAACTGTCAGAAATACGGGCATTTCAGTCGCGACTGCACACAGCCCCGAAGGCAGCGGAACCAGCAACTACCACCAGCCCAAGTACGAGCGGCGGCGAGCCTAACGCCGCAGCAAGAAGCTGCATAAGTACTCCAAACCATTGCCAACAAGAGCGACGAGACCCAAGAACTGGTGATGAAAGGAATTTGGGAGTGGGAGGATTTTTCAAACGCCTGAACCCAGCGGCCTAGGTAAGGGAAATACATTCTCGTGATGTTGTAATAGTAACTACGCGTTTCCGATCTATGCATATCCCGATTTCGACTCGCACACATCACGCTAAGGCCAACGTACAAGCACTGGTGAACAGCGGAGCCACCGACTGCTTCATGAACCACAAATTTGCAAAACGAATGGGGTTGGGGCTGGTTCCCCTGGAAAAACCACGAAAGATATGGAATATTGATAACACAGAGAACAAAGGGGGGTCCATCACTCATTATGTGGACCTCGATGTACGCACTAAAGGAATCCACAAGGAAATGAGGTTCCTCATCACGGATATCGGAAACGAAGACGTGGTGCTCGGATACCCATGGCTGGCCACATTTGAACCAAAGTTCATGTGGAAGTACGCCACTATACACGAAGAAATGCTGCCCATTGTCATCCGGTCCATAAACCCACGCATCATGCGCCAGACAATTATTGGCACTGCTACCACAGGACCAACGTACGAAGAACGGGAACGTATTGTGGAACAACTAGAAGAGCAGTGTGTTCTCCGTACTACAGCAACGGACCTTGCAATTCAAGCGCAACAATACACAAAAGCGGTCACACTACCGCCCCAGTACAAACGGTTTGCAAAAGTCTTTAGTGAAGAGGAGTCACACCGCTTTCCTCCAAAACGAATATGGGATCACGCTATCGAATTAAAACCAAATGCCCTGGCGGCGTTGGACTGCAAAGTGTACCCACTCACAAGGGCCGAGGACGAAGCTCTCCAGAAGTTTCTGAATGATGAACTCAGCAAGGGGTATATCCGACCATCCAAATCCCCTTATGCGTCACCCTTCTTCTTCATCAAGAAAAAGGATGGAAAGCTCAGACCGGTGCAAGATTATCAGAAACTTAACAATGTCACTGTGCGCAACCAATACCCTCTCCCCCTTATTTCGGATCTCATTACAGACTTGAGCAATGCCGATATCTACACCAAGTTGGATATCCACTGGGGGTACAATAACGTTCACATCAAGGAGGGTGACAAGGAGAAAGTGGCGTTCAAAACGCGATATGGTCTTTTTAAACCTACGGTCATGTACTTTGGGCTCACCAACTCCCCGGCGACATTCCAGACAATGATGAACTTCATCTTTCGCGATGTCATACTGAAACACGAACCCCTAGGCACCACAATTCGCATATACATGGACGATATTGGCATCGCTTCCCGCACCGGCCTTGATGGCCATGTTGCCGCAGTCAGTAACGTTCTTCAAGTGGCCCTTGACCACGACCTCTACTTCAAACCCAAAAAATGTGTCTTCCATGCGTCCTCCATGGATTACCTGGGGGTAATCCTTGAAAAGGGGGTGACTTGTATGGACCCTGCAAAAATCGTGGGCATTCGCGATTGGCTGACCCCTAAAACCGTTAAGGACATTCGTTCTTTCCTTGGTTTCTGCAATTTTTATCGTGCTTTTATCAAGGGTTTCGCCCACCATGCATGACCATTGAATACACTCACGAGGAAGAACGAAGAATGGAAGTGGGGACCGGACCAACAACACGCATTTGAAACCCTCAAAGCACAGGTTACGCAAGAACTGATATTAGCCCACCCAGTACTAACTGACCAGTTCGAGCTCGAGGTAGATGCATCCGGATATGCAATAGGAGGAGTCCTTCTACAGAAGAAAGAAGACGGCAAAAAACACCCAATCGGGTACTTCTCCAAGACGTTAGACCCGGCTCAATGGAACTACCACATTTACAACCTCGAACTACTTGCAATAGTAGAAGCACTCAAACACTGGAAGCCCTTGCTAGCAGGGTCGCCGCACGATATCATTGTCCATTCAGACCACGCAAATCTGCTATACTGGCGTAGCCCTCAAAATATTAACAGACGAATAGCAAGGGAAGTGGTCGAACTATCTGAATACCCAATCAAGATTAAACACGTTGCAGGACGAGCAAATGGACGCGCAGATGCCCTTTCTTGAAGAAGTGACTACGACACCAGTGACAATGACAACCAAGACGTCGTAGTGCTCCTGGATCACATGTTCATATGGACGTCTACCACGACCATGATAGAACCTACAGGACCAGGATATGCTCAGGACGAGGCCCAGATACGGCACTGGGTAAACACACATCGCCTCATGAAGATTGACGGGGTATGGCTCAAGGAAGGGAGGCGCGTTATAACCGGGGGAGTACTTGAGAAACGCGAAATAATTGACGCTCACCATCGTCCCCCAGTTTATGGACACCCAGGCATAACAAAGACTGGCATGCTTGTGGCCAAACAATACTTCTGGCCAGGAATGACCAGAGACATCGTGGAATACGTCAAGGGTTGTGCGGAATGCCAGCAAAACAAGGTCAACACGCGACCGACTCGGGCACCCCTGCAACCAATATTTCCTAAACCGGAGGCCAAACCATTCGAGGTTATAGCAATGGACTTTATTGTCAAACTCCCGGTATCCGGAGGGTACGATTCCATCCTGACAGTCACTGATCACGACTGCACCAAGGCAGCAGTCTTCATACCATGCAGCGAAGACATCACGGCAGAGGAAACGGCCCAGCTATACACCAAAAACGTGTTCGCACGGTATGGACTTCCCACTAAAATAATATCCGACAGAGATCCAAGGTTTGCATCCCGGTTTGCCAGAGAACTGTGCAGGCAATTGGGAATCGAACAAAATATTTCATCAGCATACCATCCAAGAACGGACGGCCAATCCGAGTGGACCAATTAATGGCTGGAGCAATATCTATGCTTCCAGGTGGACCACCATCAGAAGGACTGGCTCCACTATCTGCCACTGGCAGAATTCGCGCATAACTCATGGCCCCACGAGATAACAAGGAAGTCTCCATTTGAGCTTCTCATGGGATATCACCCCCACGCTGATTGGATGGATAAGCCGTCTCCTATTCCCCAGATAACGACACGCATGGAACAGCTAAAGGAAGCCTGGCAAGAAGCGCGATCACTGATAATCAAGGCCCAGATGCTATGGGTCAAATATAAAGATACGCCCAAGTACAAGGTGGGAGACCAGGTATGGTTAGATGGGCGCAATCTCGGGACAAGTCAACCAAGCGCTAAGCTAGCGGCTAAATGGCATGGTCCTTTTAAAGTCAATCAGGTGATGTCCCCCTACTCTTATCGCCTAGAACTACCGGCTCAGTGGAAGATCCACCCGGTGTTCCATATCGATCTTCTCATGCCTTATTGTAAGACTACCATACATGGACCAAATTTCACGCGCCCGCCACCAGAACTTGTGGAAGGGGAAGAAGAATACGAGGTCAAAAAGATTCTAGACACTCGGCTTTTCGGCAGGCGACGCACACAGCAGTATCTGGTAAAGTGGCTTGGCTATCCCAACTCGGAAAATCAGTGGGTCAACAAAGCCGATATCTTTGCCAAGGACAAGATAAGGGAGTACGAGCAATCAAGCTCTGACACCAGCACCTACTTAAGAGCCACTCAATCCGATGAGTCCTCCCATCCTCTCTCTCCTCGTCTTCTACCCACTACTATTAACACCCCTCTCATGGACTTTGCCTACTATGCCACTAAAACCACTGAGGAGGTGTTCTCAGCCGAGCTACTGGAGGGACTCATCACCCTTGATGACGCACGACGCCGACTTTAACGTGTCCACGAAACCGGCAATACCGCCACCCTCGGATGGGAAACCATCGACGACGATAACGACAACGACAACAGTGGAGACCACAGCGCAGGAGAAGGAGCTGCTGTGGTCCATGCAGCTGCAGAAGATGAGGGTACGGTGGTTGCCCCAATTACCAGGGACGAACTCGCCGCAGTGGAGCGTGCCTTCCCCAGCCCTGCGCAGGCAACACTGTCCGAAAGTGCACTACAGCCCAGGTTGCTTACAATGCGGAACGTTCCTGACATGGAGGAGTATCGCAGTGGAACTCAGGACGATCCTCTCATCATGGGAGAAGATACAAGCGACACCGAGGCCATACCAGTACGACTCCGCCTTCAAGGCGACGGTGAAGAGGCCCGCAAAGCTTTGGTGGCACACTGCGCAGGCGTGGACCAACAAGCAGCTCGACGCCATGCACGCCGCACAGAGAGAGAAGCTGCTGAAGAGACGTGCCGAAATCAGGCGAATGCGCGAGTCCAAGCTTAAGAGTTCGGATATGTCGATTGGGAAACCGATCTTTACCCAGCTGAGCACCCCCACATTACCTACAGACGATACGAACACTTACCTGACGACACTCCGCACGCCTCCACCACTGATGGCGAGCCTATTATGCGACACAAATGGCAGGAGCTCGTAGATGACCCCTTCAAACAGTCATTTGAAGCTAAGACCCCGCCAGGGTGGACTTGAAATGCAGGGAGCGACTACATTCCCTGCCTGCTTACCATTCAGGGAGTTAGTCGTCCCGCTCTCTGGTACCAAATTATCGAGAGCGATGACCCCATCATCTTAATGGGGATGGATCGGATGGACCGCGTATATGCATCCCCATTCTACGCCACTCCAAGACCGGTGCTTCCCAGACCCCCGAAGTATACCGAGGACGAGCTGAAGACCCTAGAATGGGGGTACTGAAGGCAGCCAGTGATCAACCAGTGCCTTCGAGCACTCTCAGATAAGTCAATCCCCGCAGAAGTCCAAAGATACCGAGCGCTGACACAAGACCAGCAGCATTTGGAACAACATGTCAAAGAGCTCAAAACGGGTATCGCCGTGTTGTACAGGAGGTGGTCGCTGTGTGCCGCCCGTCTTCACCGCGCTGATGCCCTCACACACCTTGAGCATGAGCAATGACAGCTCGGGGATCCTGAGATACTCTGGGAGCAACCGGACCAGCAAGAATTTCACCGAAGCCGAGGGTTCTAGGATGTGGGCATCCTTTCTGAAAAGGGGGTGATGTTACGATGCGGGGCTCCGGGTAGCTTGTATCCCCGGACTCCCGACATGTGATAAGTGGTATGTGACTCACAGATAACAGCTCCGATAAACCCAGTACTGTATGATAAGGGATGAGGTTGTGATTGGACGATACTATATGACTCGGACGGACTCTTACGATAACTATACTATACGTGATTGGTTCCTTACCATTCAAGAGGCGCTTTAAAGACCTCGTGTATGTTACGATTTCTTGCCTTGCGATGTACTGCTAAGGGGACTTCTTACCATTTTCCCTGAAGTTGACGCCATGCGTCCCTCTATCCATGGACTCTCATCTTTGCAACTCTTTCCCTGTGTCATACGACTTGTCTCGACTCCCGTACGACATGTATGTCATGGACAGCTTTATCTTTGTTTTCTTTGTCATTGTTCCCCTCGACGTCACCCTACACCCAGACCCCTCACATACCTGCCTTCATGGACAGCATCGCTTCCTTATCATTGACTTCCTTCCACACCTGACATCCCTTGTGACCCCTTCTGATCTGATAGGCATTACGCCCTTACTATACATTGATTGCTGTTTTCTATGATACGTTCTGCGATGACCCATGACTGAATACTATACGCCATGCGTTGGCTGCCACTTGGTCCTCTGACCACCACGCATCACTGATAGTTGACCCAGACCCTAGTCTTATCTTTGACACCATACGATACCTGTCGCGCCCATGTGTTCCTCATGGCACCATCTGTTTACCTACTATGTAGCCCTGTTGTTGTCTCTTTGGGCTTGTACTAGTATATAGGTCGTAGTCGGACTGGCTTGTACAGCAGTTCTGACTTCTTGTGTAATACCACATCAGTACTCGCAAACCCGC
Organism: Lactarius psammicola; assembly: GCA_025769895.1. Lineage (NCBI taxonomy): Eukaryota > Fungi > Basidiomycota > Agaricomycetes > Russulales > Russulaceae > Lactarius > Lactarius psammicola. Next base: position 46,944 of record WTXK01000137.1, read on the forward strand.
CTTCGACTTGCCTTTGCGCTTAAGTCCCTTGCTCGCCTTCATGCCTGAGCCCAGTTTGCTCTGACTAAGGTTGATAAGCTCTCGAAGCTAGATCGACTCTTATTCATCACTGGACTGAGTCCTGACCGACTCGCTCTACCAGAACCCCTGACAGATTGACTTCGAAGTACACGTCGTACTTAACGCCCCTGTGGTGGTGTTACAGTGTATATGTATATAAGGTTAGCCAAGCTGCGCCGTAGTCCATAGCTTGGTTCTCTTGAATCTACTCCTGTCTTGAATCTCTCATCCTTCTTCATTGGCCTGGGTCTCGCGCTCCCCTCAATAGGAGTCTGCCTTATCATCCTCATCCTTGAGTCAGTATTGTCCCACGAATAAGGGCTTGCTGTTATACTCCCACAATCACGTGCCGCATAGGGCCGTCATATTGCTAAGTCAATTCATTGGTAGTGTCGCCAAATAATTGCTCAAGTCAAGCCACGTGCCAGTAGACACGTAACATAACATGTCAGTTGTACTATGTATGGTACCAGCAATTAGAGAACTTGTACACATGTAATATACAATCAGGATACCAGAAGATGATGTATTGAACAAGACAATCAGTGGTCTTCACAAATAGAACACTCAAGACACAGTGAACCAGCACTGTTTCCACTTAGCCATATCAGACGAGGTAATACACCCCATATGTGGTGGAGAAAGGCTAATATACCTCATATGTGATGGAGAAAGGCCTAGCATGATGTGATATTGCCATATTCACTCTGACCACAATATCACATTTCTCCGACTGGAGCTAGTTTCAAAAGGTCGGACAATACCATGTGGTGTGCACTGAACCTACCCTCTCCTAAGTGGACACAAGGCAACCTTCGCCAAACAATACACACATATCACCTTCATCTTCTATTGATTAACACAGAATGTATTCTCATATCAATATCAGTCAGACCACCTGGTCTTCCAGCGTAGATGACATAGACAGAGGAGACAATCAAGCGGAGGAGACTAGTGTCTACTCATTTGGGTCTACACTATCACTCCAGAGCAGCAATGGAGTAGGAAGGGATGGCAATACTGTATGGACATGTTTCATGTCCTCCTATGACATTGACACATGTAGCAGGTTCATCGGAGAAGACATATGACATCGGACCACCCATACACATCATTCTCCAACCCTGTAGATGTGTCATCATCTGATGTGGAGTCCTTCGATGAGGATGACATGTATGGCTCAGACCATAACATGAGGGAAGTTGTTGTGGAGTCTTTGGACAAAGAACAGGTAGAGGGGTCACAATGCTCAGATGACAGAATGGTAAGTGCTTGGGCATTTCTAGCATGACCAAGGATCTGACAAACAATTTGTGTTTGATGATTCTCCACTATGTATGACATTACCACATTGGCTATACTCATGTTGATAAGTGACCTGTGCGCACTTAGCGGCTCAATGGACTTATGCAGATATGGACTGCTTTAGATTAGATTAGATATACAGGACACATGTAGATTAGATTATTATGATCTTTACAATCTCGGACCTTATCTATAACATCATATGTACAAAACAATCACAAGGACTTGTTATTGTAGTACGCGTTAGCACTTTCCTTTGTTATATCCTTATTGTGATATATCTTTGTTCTTTACATTCCTTGTACTTATTGTCTAAGTACACTCCCTTTGTTTCGCCTCTATTATATTAGGGGCTTATTGTACTTCTGGTTATTGTATAACACTCTACTTGTTCCCTATTGTAGTACAAGACTTATTGTATCCAATGTGTATAAGTAGAGTGCCATGTACACCCTGATACCACAGTTCTCACTCTGGTGTATCAGGTTAGTTTCACCTCTTCATAATATGATATAGTTCTCACTCTGGTGTATCAGATGTCCCTATTAGCTCTCCACTGCAAGATCCTCTGCTACCCTGCGTTGCTTTATTCTCACCACAGTCTACTTTGTCACTGTGAGTATAAGCTTTATTCCCCTGTGCTGTTCATCAACTCATACCTTAGAACCATATGGACATAGGTCAGACATGTTCCAATGTTCCCCACAGTGTGGCTACATCGTCCTCTGACATGTACTCATCTGATACAGAGGCAATTGACTATTTTGGATCGGACAATGGGATTAATACAATGAGTGGGTCCTCAGATGATGAACAAGGAGTGGACACATCTCATTCAGCTGAAGACATGATTGTGAGTGTATGTCCGTCTCTACAACATCCACAGTTTTGACATTGGCATAGGATGACAATCTCACTGAGATACTTCAGTCCATCCATAGAAACGCAGACAACATGTCACTAATGGCCCAGGAACTTTGTCAAGCTCTGGGGATTGATATTGACTCACTATCTGACACACTCTACGATCAGGACATGAGCCCCCCTTGAGGAGACACTAGTATACCTTCTATGGTTTTGGTGATAGTATTATTACATGAAGCAGAGATGCTCCACAGGCCTCTGATATACATAGCACAGGTGTAGATCTATCATCAAAAGGTGCCTGTACATCAATTAAGTGTTCTATTATAAATCATGACACATGTTACAATTTTCAGTTATGTGACCTCCGAAACACAATGGAGGACAGCTGTGAGCAAGGTGGAGAAATCATGGATATGGTTACAAGAATGGCTAGAACAGCCAAGTGTCAGTGGATGATGCTTGAGTTTCATAGAGAGCATGCACACTAACAGAGATAGATTGTTGAAGCACATTTAAAGGGCTAGAGGACACCATACATCCACCTTATAAACCACCTCCCTTCCACTCAACTCTTTGACAACATTCACCTCATCCACCATGTCTCCAAGGCACTTTGAAACAGTTCAAGATTCTGACACAGAAATAATAGAACAAGTGACATATTGTCAGAGGACAAAGAAAGGAATCAAGACTACCTACAAGCAGGTCCACAGTGATCAGCCTCCTGCAGAGAAGTCTGGACAGGCTTCCAACACACGGAGCAGAACTCAAAGGCAGACAAAGCTCTGCAATGAAAAGCAATTAGAGCCCCACACTTCCAGGGCCACACAGCCAGAGGAAGACAACATTGGATATATGGATACCCATGAGTTTATAGATGAACAAGAAGACAACCTCAATGATATCTCCCCAGAGGGGATGCAGACTCTGCCCACAGTATGGTCATGTCTATCCTGTTCCAATGACACTTCTAATGATGCCCAGAGCACCATGAGTCAATGGCTTCAGTATCGGGGCAGATACCTTAACATCCTACTTGAGATGGAGGGTCATCCACCTTCTCCATCCTGTTCTGTCTGCTCCACCACACATGCAGATATCAAGTGCTCCGACTGCTTCAGAGCAAATGTGTTTTGCAAGGTCTGCTGCCTCTCTGTACACAAGAGGTCTCCATTCCATTGATTGCTTCTTTGGACTGGAAGTCACTATGCACCAACGTCCTTGTATTCTCTTGGTTATCTGCTATGCCTAGGACATGCTGGTAAACCCTGTCCTAAGACAGTGGAGGTATGCCCATATTAGGTATTGGCTCATATACTTATGCTCACATCCATGTCAGGGAGTGAAGGCATCAAGGAAGCGTCGGACCAGAGCTGCAGCTTCATCCTCTCTCCAATCGGTGGAGGAGGAAGATGGTCCTCTAGTGGACACTGCAGACCACATCTGCCAGTTACCCACACCTAGAGCGACACCACAGCCTGATGGTCCTACCACAGCTCCAGCCATCTCCAACACCCTCTTTGACTTCCTGGATACTCCCATGGATTCAAGTCATAGCCATGTGCACCACACATGCACAGGGAGGAATGGAAATCCATTGATCACCTCCATTGACTGCTCTGGGGTTTTTGAGATGGAAGTACTCTTTTGTGCTTGCTCTGACGCATACAGCAAGGATGAGCAGCTCTTGAGGGTGGCGCTCTTTCCTTCCACCTTCAAACAAATTGAGAATATATTCACCTTTGCTGTCTTGGACAATTTCTTAACTGATAACTTGGAGTGTAAAACAACAGCTCAGCAGTATTATTCAAAGCTGCAGAGCATGACAAGTGCTATGTTCCCTGATCATGTCCCAGTAAGACAAGCCATTACATCTACATTCCAAGTTGACCTACTGTCATAGAATTGGTACAAACAATTATTGAGGGCATCCTGTCAATGGAGAGACTTGAAGAATAGGATGCAGACTGGGCTTGGGTATTAGGCGGAGCAAGAGACACCTCAAGATGGATCCATGGCCATCTTCTGCCCTGCATGTCTGCAGCCTGGGATAAATCTTCCTGATGACTGGAAGATGAAATATCCCCAGTATGTTGATATGATTTATTTCTTCTATCCTTTCCCTAACAAATTCACCTCAAGGGATCATCTCATCAGGACGTTTATCATGGATGGGAACTTCTCTGCTGAGCATATGAGATATCGGATGAGGGAGGATGACATCGCCCTGTCACCTGGAATGGCATTCTTGGCCAATCTAGATCTCTACAAGGCCCACCTCCAAAGTGGAGCTGAGATGGTCCAGGTAAGTGTGAATTCATTCTCTCTTGGATCTAGCTATATCCTGCCATAGCCCAGTACATGTAACACATACAAGGCTATCGAGCAAGCAAATTCAAGCAGACCTCACTTGGATGTTACAGGCATCGGAGCAACTGCCTGTCACCATGGATTCTTTGTTCCAACATCTGTAGTGGACTTCTAGAAGGGAGAGCGGTAAGCAAGTTGGTTGAGAAGTCTTATGTAGGAGCTGACCTATTACGTCTGATAGGCAGATAAATATGGACTATAGCATCTGCAAAGCACTCTCCTACAATATGGAGGACATCCCTGTGGTGCTTGTCATGTATGATGTTACTTTGACTACCTTGGCGTCTAGTCGTATATGAGTTAATGATGGCATTTGTGAGTAGCCAACATGCTCAACGTACCCTCGATAGCCAGGTTGATCTTGTCATCTACGTCCTTCACGTTGTCTCCGACAGTCTTTACTCCGTCTTCGACACGGTGCGCGACTTTCAGAACCTGCGCAATCGCCATCCGTGCCTCCTGCGTTAATTTATCCAATCTGTTCAGCGCGTCTTCGATATCGGTCCGTCCAGCTAGTCTCTTGAGGTATTTCTCTGAAGTTCTGTCAGCGACGGGGAACGTATCATTAGGGGGTCGACTCACTCGCTCGCCCCTGCTTCATCTCCTTCGTTACAATCGCAAAAGATTCCAAGGACCCCGACCATAATATTCACGATGATATCCCTCATCGCCTCTGTTGTCGGCACTTCGGCATAAGTCTCGAGCCGTCTGAAGAAGTTTTCAATGCGCTCGAAGATATCGACAAGCGTCTCTTGGCTCGCAACAACGTCTTTTGCTACCTGTGAGAGGTATCAGAACACTCGAGTAAGTGAATCCAGGTCAATGGCTACCAGGAGGAGGATACCAGCACCAGCAAATATCACTTTCCCAGGTGAGAAAACCTAGAAATATAGTGTCAGAGGGTAGATCATACAGAGATTGTCCGAATTGGAATTCACAAGTCCGACGCCCTCACCGAGCGCCATGGAGAACGCATAAAGGACGTTGACGGTCGGGTTCAACCATCTCGTAAATTTGTCATCACCACATGTAGATTGCTCGAACTGTTGGACCTGACCACGAAGCACGGCCAGAATGTCGGTGGGAGAGTTGCAGGTCTGCAACTGTGCCAACAATGGATGCGCGAGAAGGTCTTTCTTCGTCTTCTTCTCATACTCTTTCAGGGAAGCATAAAAGATTGCTTGGAAATCGGAAGAAGATGCGGTGGGAGGTACCTGAGACATGGCAACAGAAGCAAGGATGATAGCAGATGAGACGTGGCTCTAACACTAATATAGCAATATCGTTCGTGGCCGCGCCTACTTTGCGGCTACTACCTCGACTGTGACGCAGAGGATCGAAGACGCCCAAAACTACGACGTCGCGCATTCTCGACCAAAGCCTCTCCCCACCCACACATCAAAGCTCGCCCTGCTCATCACAGGCAGTAACGCCCCAAGGGGCACTCAAGTCTTCCACTAGAACACCCAGCCCCTCAGGCTACTAGCACCGCGGCTCTGACATCTCGCACTGTAGTAGTATATTTCCAGGGCCTATCCAGCTTGGGGTAGCGCAAATGGTCAACCACTCCGGCCACATAATATCCTAGCAAAGTGCCCTGGATAAATCTCGAGAGAATAAGATTTAGCGCAGTGGCACTACCTCCCAATCATGTCGTCAACCATGCAAATATGAGCATAAAAACGATGAGTGGGGGTGCATTCATTGAATACGTAACTAACTTATGTGTGCATGTAAATTACTTTATGCCATGTGTGCAGGAGGATAGGTAGGTGCGGGGTAGGGGTTGGGGATACCAAGTAAATAGAAAATATTCACCAACAACCAAATCCTCAAGTCAAAAGTGCAAAGTGGAATGTGGAGACAGTGGGGTACCTCGAAAGCGTGCCGAGAACCTCTACTAATGAGCTTAGAAACCTCCCATACCACCCATACCGCCCATGCCTCCCATCCCGGGACCACCTGCAGGCTTTTCGTCCTCAACATCAACAATACTCGCTTCACTGGTCGTAAGCAAGCTTGCAACTCCCGCCGCATCCACAAGCGCGGTCCGGACGACCTTGAGTGGGTCGACGATACCGGCCTTGATCATGTCGACGTACTCGCCCTTGCTCGCGTCATAGCCCCATGCAAATTTATCTGGCGTACCGTACTGCTCAGAGAGTGTGCCAACAATCACGCTGGCTTCCTCGCCGGCGTTGCTCAGAATTGTGCGGGTAGGCCGTGTCAACGCACGACGGATAATAGATACGCCGAGGTCCTGGTCAAAGTTGACCGTTGGGATTGGCTTGACGTCAGGGTTCGCGTTGCTGGATGATGGGTTGGCAGCTCCAGGTGCGGAGGAAGTAAGCGCGAGCGAAGCTTTGAGCAGCGCGACACCACCACCAGGGAGAATGCCCTCCTCGACAGCGGCACGCGTCGCGTTGAGAGCATCATCATAGCGATCCTTCTTCTCACCAACTTCGACCTCGGACGACCCACCAACCTTGATGACGGCAACACCACCAGAGAGTTTCGCGAGACGTTCCTGGAGTTTGGTGCGGTCGAAGTCGCTTGTTGTGGGGTCAGCAATGAGTGAGCGGATCTGCTCGCAACGCGACTGAATGGCGTCCTTCGAACCCTCTCCATTAAGAACGATGGTATCCTCCTTCGTGATCGTAACGGAGCCGGTTGTTCCAAGGAGGTCGACTGTCGCACGTTCGAGCTTGATATCAAGTTCGTCAGTGAAGACCGTTCCGCCAGTCAAGATGGCAAGGTCTCCAAGGATACTCTTGCGGTTATCACCGAAGCCGGGAGCTTTGACAGCAGCAACTTGAAGCTGGCCGCGAAGCTTGTTGAGAATGCAAGCGGCAAGAGCCTCGCCATCCACATCCTCAGCGATGATAAGCAGTGGTCGGCGGGCCTGGGCAGCAGCCTCAAGTGAAGGGAGAATGTCCTGGAGGAGAGAGATCTTCTTCTCCGAAAGGAGAATGTAGGGTTTTTCGAACTCGACCTTCTGCGCCTTGACATCGGTAACGAAGTAGGGAGAAATGAAGCCACGATCGAAGCGCATGCCCTCGGTGATCTCAATCTCGTCTTCAATTGTGCGGCCCTCCTTCACAGTGATGACACCCTCCTTGCCGACCTTTTCCATGGCTTGCGCAATGAGGTTGCCGACGTGAATGTCACCATTGGCGGAAATGGTTGCCACCTGGGCAATCTCGGCGGTAGTCGTGATTGTCTTTGTGTTCTTGGAAAGGAACTCAACAACACGTTCCACTGCAGCCTGGGACCCGCGACGCAGGTCCATCGGGTTGCAGCCAGCAGCGACGTTCTTAACACCCTCAGCATAGATAGCACGTGCAAGAACTGTCGCCGTGGTCGTGCCATCGCCAGCAATCTCGTTCGTTTTTTGTGCAACGTCTTGCACTAACCTGCAAAAAAACCAAGTCAATATATGCGTTGAAGTAAAATAGAAAGACATACCGTGCGCCAAGGTTCTCGAATTTGTCCTTCAGAGTAATGGCCTTAGCAACCGTGACACCATCTAAATCACCATGAGGAATGAGCATGATAGCACAATGTAAAGTCCCGAGAGAAGGAAGAAAGTGCAAGAGTAAAAGAGTAAATCGACTCTGAAGTAGGGAAAAGGTACGCGCACTCCTATCGAGAAATCGGAAGCCAAAAAAAGTGGAAAAGAAATATACAATGCGCGGAAATGGAAAGGAGGCTTACCCTTGGTGATTTTGGGTCCACCGAACGACTGCTCGATGATAACGTTCCGGCCTATGCAAGACACGTCAGCAATCCAAGACGCGACAACGGGAGCATCCGCGAGCGAACGAACCTTTTGGCCCAAGCGTAACACTGACAGCGTTTGCAAGCACGTCGACGCCTTTGAGAATGCTCGCGCGGCCCTCATTGGAGAACTTGATATCCTTGTGGGCACCGCGGGCGAGAACAGAGCGAGCGGCCTTAGCGGAAGCACGGCGGAGAGCACGAGACGACGTAGAAGAGACGTGATGCATGGTGTAGGAATGTAAGAGTGTTAAGGGAAGGGGAGTAAGGGGAGTGCGAAGGGGAGTGAGGAGAGGCTTGGAGGGAGAGAATGAAAAAAGAAATTCGCGCGTCGGCGCGAGTTCATATTGTTGGTGCTTTGTTTGGCCCCCCCAATCGCTTATGCAATACTCCAGAATAGACGCGACGCTTCTCGGCATGAGTCCCATAAGGAGTATAGAAATTACATCAAAACCAAAAAACTACTGTACTGTACAAAGCATGTCAAGAGCGCATTGAGACAAAATGTATCCAATCGATTTTTGTGGTCAGAGCGAGTAGATTATATCGAGGACATCCTAACACGAGAATTAGAAACATACAGAATAAAGCGAGGAGCTCAAAATTAAAAATACTCACTTCTGCATCATCGTCCCACGGCTTGACACCCTGACAAAGGAGTTCCTGTACCTCATCCTCCGTGAAGCCGAAGTTGTTCATTCTCTCTTCGTCGCTATCTTCGAAGTCGTCCAGATCCAGTCTGCTGTGCCAACCGTCGCGGCGCATTCCTCCCCGGCCGCGCCCGCGACCACGACCACGGCCACGACCCCGCCTTCCCCTGTATCCCCTGCCGCTGCTCTCGTAGGCACTCTTGAAGGTGGCGTACAAGCCATCATCCGCGGCATTGCGAAATCCGTCCTGAGCCTGGTCCCTCCAGTGCCCGTACACCTCTTCCATCTCAACCCCGTGCGCCGATGCCCAGGCGAGACGGTTATCTGCGAGTCCGCACATGTAGGGCATGAACGCTGAATTTTCTTTGGGTCTTGGCCCCATGGAAATTTGCTTGAGAAGGGTCACTTTACACTCGGAGTCCCACCAGCGGCCGGAGGGCAAGTAGGTCTTGTCGTGGGAATACACGCACGCGCTGCTGCCAAATTTGCAGTTCCCGAGTAGAAAGTACATACAGACGTTGCGCCCTCTGGTCATCGTTCAAAGTCAGTGCTCCCCCTCGCAAGCAAAAGGTCGGAAGAAAAGGCGCACAGGCGATCTCGCGCACTCTTGTGGTCTGGCGCGTGCGTATACCTGCACTCGGTGCCCCGCATGCAGCCGTCGTGATTGTAGAACCGGCAGGGAATTCCGTTCCCCTCGTGTTTCCAATCGCTCGAGTCCGACACAGACTCGAGCTCGGCCTTTGTCTCGGACAACGACGGGAACGTCGGGTCAATCTCGAGGCACTCATCACCCTCGTCAGACTCGTCGCGCTTGTCTATGAGGTTTGAAGTCTCCTCGAGTGCTTCCCTTGCTTCAGTCGAGTCTGGATCTTGCTCGAGGACGGTTGAGAAGTCTGCGTGGGTGTGCCAACCCTTAGTTCCAGCGCCCATAGCTGGCGTGTTGACAACAAGAGAGTTGGCATAGGTTAACGCACCGATGAAAGCCGCGTGGAGCTGGAGGTTCCCCTTGCGCGCGAGGCCACGACGATAACGCGCTTTCATGAACTTCGGATCGAGGACGAGGGCGCGCTGGGCGCAGTGCTCTGCGACGTCGTATCTACGATATGTGTTGCATATCATTAGGAAATGCAATCTGCGGACCATGCGCGAGTGCGAAACTCACGCTTCAAGCTTTAGCCATGCTGCGGCCATATTCGAGAGGTACACGGGATTGGGGCCATGGATCTTGATCGCGGCTTCGTATTCCCTGATAGCCTCTCTGTACTCCCCCTTGCGAAAGTGCGTGTTTCCCTGAAAAATGACCATTTCGGTGAGATTTGTTTACGCGACGTGAAACCGAAGCAGACGCAATGCTACGTACAACCTCCTTGTACTTTTCCGCCTCCTCGCACCTAATCTTTACACGCCCCGCGCGCTTGAGGGCCCTCGCTTCCAGCAACTCCTCCTTGTCGGATGTTTTACTACTAGTACTCGTTCTTCCCGCCTTTGCCGGCTGATAACGTTTGGGAGCCATTGCTAACGTTGGAGTGTGTAAGGCAAGTAGACCGTCAACACGGCGACCGGTGGCCGGTGACCTCGCATTCTTATATCGATATCAAGCGTCGCAGGCACGTGTCCGTTTCTATAACGTAAATTGCACACCTACAGTACACGAGAACCCTTTCTGAGCCCAGCACGTCCAGAAATTTTACGTTCTGCTGTCCCCCAACCTTCTCATTGGAATCAAAGTTGAGTACTAGTATTACCTTTCCTTGCAAAGTCCCGCAGTTCCGCTACCCAGCGCTCGTAATTGGTGTCGTGCTCTGGTGTCACGATAATCACTCCTGACGACACGTACTTCATCACAACGACGGTCCAGGAGGCTCGGGCACCTTTGGCGCGTGCTCGCTTTCAGAGGATGCACGCTAGTCAATACAGTAAGGAGCATGAACCCTGAAATAATTGTCTTGTGTGAAAGGCGCGAGAATCTAGAGGCCCGAGTTCTAGCCAAGAGAATCACCGTACGTGTGTGGGCCACGCAGTGACATAAAGGAAATAGGAAATTTGGGCCAGGGCCGGGAATGGTGAGCAACAGACGGTCGTCTTGTTTGCTTGAACACGGGCCTGATGTCCCACCGGAAAGCAGGACAGCTGTTCAGTGTGAGCGATCGATATTGCAGACAGCATCCCACAGATGAGGTACGTGATAGGTTCGGGTGATACCGACAAGGGGGTACTGTCGGAGAGAGGCGACGGGACAAATTGTGATGTCAAAGCCGCAGATGGGACAAAGCGTCAGCTTCCTTATGTATTTAAGGACGATTCCCTCTCAAACGGAAATGAGACAACATGATACCTCCGTCCCTGAAATAGGCTGTCGTGTCGACCGGTACTATTACTTTCTTGTTCGGATTTGGTGCCAGCTTAGACTGCTGCTGGGAATCACTCCGCCGCTACAGATTTCTGTCTCTGACCTCGACACTATGACGTTGCCATAGGACCACAAGATAATAGGAAATTTCCCTGCCAAGAGTCTCGGGCCTCGTTCGCAGCTGCGGGTGTGGAACTTGAAGTTGGCTACTGTATGTTTCCGGTGACTCATCAACTGGCGCATGCCTCGGTTTTCATCTGATTTCGTAAAAGTGCCGCTATCCACCGTGCAAACCCACGAACATCACTTGAATAAATAAGACGCTCCCGGTATAGAACCTCGCGACTTTGGGTATATGTCTAGGATTGCTCAATAAACTACTTGTTGAGATACCAGCGCGCACGATCGGCCATTTTTTTTTCGGATCGAAATTGAAACTAATAAAATCACAAGCCGATCAATAGAATCACAGACTTCGTATACCATGTGAATCTAATTTCCGTCTTAGCTTCGTGTAGATAAATACTCGGCACTGTACAGTGTACGCCCCAGTTTTCACCAGTACACGCGCGCAATTCCTAAGGTGAGAACCATCTTTACGTTATCCTTAGAACTCTTAACTTACACCTAGATAGTGTATTGTGTCTATCTAGGTGAGTATTGATTGTCGCTCGTATACGCATGATTCCTTAGGTTGAGTGAGTCGTCACGGTGTTTATGTCGTACCCTTGCAATCAAGACGAGGGATGTCGGAAAGAGGCTGTTCAATTGCGGGGATATGTGTAGCAGCAGCAGCAGCAGCAGCAGACCGGTTGGCGACGCTCATCAGGGCCCATAACCTGTTGGAAACGGGCAGCTAACCGGGAGCTCGTGCGTGTCTCCCGAACTCCCGGTTGGCTGTCCATTTCCTACATGTTATGGGGCCTAATGAGCGCCGCTAACCAGTACGCCCATCAGCGTAGACAGTAGCCCGAGCTTAGCGAATTGAAGCGATGTACTATGGTGTCGAATCAGGTGAGGGTTCTGGCCGAGGGTGATACGTCCACGGTCCTCTTAACGGCTAAAGTTACGAAGTATCTCCAGAAGGGATGTACTGGCACTGAGCTCCCCCGATGGATGAATGAGATTGTTATCGAAGGTGAGCCCCGTATAAATTGTCAAACACTCAAATTTCTGGAGAAGCCGAGTCAGGTGGAGGTGTGAAGAGAGGCGCATGCAAGCCTCACCACATGCGACCAATCTCTCTGTGCGCTATCTTTCCTTTTCGCTAGTTCCCATTTTGAATAGATGGTGAGCGGAGGTCTCTGCCAGATTAGGAGTCAGTGGAACTGGCATTATTGCCCACAAGCCTTGCCGGGCGCTTATACAGCCCTCCCTTTCGGACGTGTCACTCCTTCCGAGTCGTCCCCTCATCTATGGCGTACAGGCATCTCGCGACGAAATGTCCCTTGTCGTTGTCGTGTTCGGATAATCCACGCCCGGCACGCGATACGTATAGCCACGGAGGAGCGCCGATGCTTCATTTAGACACGGGGGCTACCTTTCTGTGGGTGTTTTCCTCTTGGAACGTAAATACCAGCGGCTTGTTTCATCGCCCAACACGTACAATCCACCAAATTCTGTCCCTCCTTTGATCTGTCCTTCACCAATATCTGATACACTGCTTTGTAGACACTCTTCTTCATTTCTGCCGCTACACCACTTCCATGCGATGCGTTCGTGCGATGCGTTCGCATGCATCTGCGGTCCCAATGCCCCCATACCTCCATCCGGGCCCGTACCCGATATGTTCCTATCTCTTCGTTTCCAATTCCAATAATACGCAGCCCGCCCTCATCCTCAACGCGCGCAACACCACCTGTTTTGTGCGCGTCCTTACACGGACCTTGCTCACATCACTGCGCTCGACAAGCACGACTATGTCGATGTACTAGGCTACACGTGGCAAGCCAAGTAAGAAGACTTTTCGCTCATCGCGCGGATCCACCTGATGACGTTAATCAGCACCACGCGTTTCGCTGAGAAGCAGTCGCCACACGTTGTCCTCACCCCGTCTATACCAATATCAAACGAGGTGATTATCATAACCTCGCAGATCAAGAGGGCTGTCGTAGCAGTCAGGAATCGGGAAACTCAGAATCTGCTGCCGTCTAGCAGCTCTCAGCAGCCCGAGAGCGATGGGGTGGGATCGACCGTGATGACTCGGAGACGCCATCCCGACAATGCGTACGCCACCTGGCGCAGATCCCCGTTTACGACATGGCGGGCGTACTTGGCATTTGCACCCATCCCACCGCCTTTCTCTTATACGGAGCATCGAGGCGGGAAGGAGTCTATAGGGAGTATGGGATTATATCAAAAATTAAACTACTTGGCAAACTACGAGCGAGGTATATCGAGAGTTCATGTGAGACAAAACGGGTTTCTAGTCACAACGAGCGGAGTGCGTCTAGGACATTCTAACACCAAAATCAGAAAAAAAAAATACGAGGTGCTTAAACCAAAATCACTTACACTAGCGTCATCGTCCCATGGTTTAACACCCTGACAGATTAGTTCCTGGACCTCGTCGTCCGTGAAGCCCCAGTTTTCTGCCTGGCCGCGGCTCCTCTGGGCGGTGTACTCCACCTCCAACCAATCATCATCCACTTCATCACCGAAGTATTTCAGCATCTCGATATTTTCGCTCCAGTACGTGGATTCGTCTTCCTTCTCGGTGGGGTGCGCCCATGCGATACGGTCGTCTATGTTCGCGAATATGTGGTGCAGGAAGGACGGATTTTGTCTGCGGATCAGCCCTTTTGATAAAAGCCGGATAGCACCCCGTTTCTGCTCATCATCCCACCACCGACCAGATGGCAAATAGGTTTTGTCATGAGAAAACACGCAACTGCCAGATCTGCAGTCCCCGAGTAAAAAGTGCACACAAACGTTGCGCCCGCTGGCCAGCGTCCAAACTCAGCGTTTCACCACGCAGGGGAAAGGTTTGAAGAAAACAAACGCACAGGCGATCTCGCACACCCCTGTGATCCGGCGCGTGCGAAAACCTGCACTCCACACCTCGCATGCAGCCATCGTGATTATAATGCCGGCAGGGAAGACCGTTCCCTACGTGGTTCCAATCACTCGAGTCCGACACTGATTCCAGCTCCTTCCCCGGGTCGGTGAGCGACGGACCGCAGTCTTCCTCCGTGACGGACTCATCCTCCTCGTTGTTGCGCTCATTAATGAGGGTGAATGTCTCATCGAGCGCCTTCCTTGCTTCGGTCGAGTTGGGATCTTGCTCGAGGACGGTCATGAAGTCTACGTGGGTGTACCAACCGTCAGTCTCATTGGCTCTGCTCGGCGTCAAGACACGAGGGAGTGGCATGGGTCAACGCACCAACGACAGCCGCGGCGAGCTGGAGGTTCCCCTTGCGTGCAAGGCCACGACGATAGCGCGCCCTGGTGAACCGTGGATCAAGGCGGAGAGCGTTCTGGGCGCATTCCTCTGCGGCGTCATATCTGCGAGGTATCTCGCACGTCGTTGGGGAGCACACACGCGATATGGGCGAGACTCACGCCTCAAGTTTCAGCCATGCTGCGGCCATGTTCGAGAAGTATGCGGCAGTGGGGAGAATGTCGATAGCGACTTCGTATTCTGCGGTGGCCTTGCGGTACTCTCCCTTGCGGAAGTGCGCATTTCCCTGACAAATGAACATGTCCATGAGATTAGTTTACGTGACACAATCATGAGTCGCGGAAGCAAACGTACAGTCTCCTTGTGTTCTTCTGCCTTGACGCGCCTAGCCTCTGCCTGCTGTGCGCGCGTGAGGGTTCTTGCTTTCAACAACCACTCCTTTTCAGCGATTGTTTTACTAGTAGTGCTCGTTCTACAAGCCTTGGATCTTTTTCGACGATTGGGAGCCATTGCTAGCGTTAGAGCGGTTATGGCAAGGGGAAGTGGCCTACGTGGGGGTTGGTTTTCAATTAGTCGTCGCGTCGCGTGCTTGGATATTACGCGCCGCGGGCACGTGCCCGTTTCTGTGGCGTATACGTAATTAACCCGTTCCGAGTCTGGCACTTTCAGAATCTGACGTGGCTCAAACAGTCTGCAGTCCCTCAACATGTGTTGAACAGCGTAAGTTACCCGCCCGGCCTCTCGTCGGAATCAAAAGTCGACTGGTATCGCCTTTCCTTACAGAGTTCCGCAGTTCCGTTGGATGTGGCTCATGATTCGGTGTCGTAGAGTCGCAGATTACGAGTGGCGATATGGCGCCGTTTGGTGGTGCTACTAACCCGCCGTCACGCGTATGCAAGAGTCTGGTCACTCCACAGCATTGCCCCAATGCCATTGTGAAACCAATAACTGATCCCGCAAGTCTACACATTCCTATTTAATACACAGACAATGGCAGTTGGACTTGCCGTCCACCCCCCTTGGCATTAGGTCGTCTAAGTCCACCTTGTCATGTGTCTTGAGTGTGCACCAGTGTATCTTGATCAATTATCTCCCCTCCACTCGTCCCGAAAACCGACGGCATGGAGGCGCGACTGAAAAAACGGGCTCGGCGCGGGGGTGGGAATGACGAGCGGACCGGGCGACCCGCCACCCGGCGGGCGTGAATGAATGAGCCAAACAGACTGGCCGCATGCGCCCCCTCGAACTCGCTTACGAGTTCTTGCAGACCGGGTAGCAACCCCGGGTCTGATCCTATTTCGTCCATCTCCAGCGCACGAGAGAGCTCCTCCGAGAGCGAGTTAGAAATATGAAGCTCCTTTACCCCGATGAATGATCTGAGAAGATCGTGCCATGTTGTGCCATCGATCTCGCCGTTCTGCCATTCGGTTGGCATCATCAGTGGATAGTTGAGTGTGAGCTTCTCGACACCAGACAGAGCGGGCATAAGCGCGCTGCAGATCTGCGCTGCGCAGTCGATTTGCCAGTCAAACTGCTTGCACATCACACGCAAAACGAAACGCCCGTCGTACTCGTACCGATGGGCACTGTGGTGGTCCATGATTACGAAGACCCTATCGGACCTAAAGAAAACCTTCGCAGTGGGGAGCTTGAGCCCTTCTGTTATACTGGTGAAGCGGGATAGGTGTGGTAATGCGAAGGCGATCTGACCGAATAACGTAATGTCGAGTCGCTCCAGAAGAGGGGCCCTAATTTGAGAGACAAGGCGTTCCAGATAAGCGCTAACACCTTGGAACTTGAGGCATTTGAGGCTGGGAAGCGTCACGGGAGTTCCTTGTTTACTTAACAGTTCCCTCTCGGCGCTGGGACGGGGTATGGGGATCGAGAAACCGATAGACAATCCCTCGAGCTGGGGAAGGGACCGAAGACGTGCCACTAATTGTCTCGGCTGAAAGTAACCAGAAACTTGGATGTTCGTAAGGGCGAGTGTGACGAGGGAGACAGTGGAGGAGAGTAACGATAGTCCTGTTGGAAGACCGACACCGAGAAGTGTGAGGTGGCGTAGATTTGGGGCCAGAAAGGTCTTAGGAAGTACCAGACCCGTGACTTCATCTGTGAACGACAGAGAAAGGTGTTCCAATATTGGAAAGGGTTCGTCCATGAGCATAAGGAACTTATGCGAAATCAAAGGCGGGAGGTGGAGGACAAGCTGGCGTACGCGATCACGAGACAGGAGTGCGTGGTATATTCCCGACTCATCTCGCGCGCTCACGGTCATATGCCTGTAACCGGCGAACAGCGACAGGGACGGTGAAAGGTCTAGCGTGTCCATTATAGGGGTGGGGTAGCATATTCCCAACTCATCTTGCGCGCTTACGGTCCCAATTGCATACTTGTAATCGACGAGGAGTGGCAGGGGCGGTAAATGGTCTAGCGTGTCCACTATAGGAGTACCATTCGTGCACAGAATATGCATACCCAGGTGAAATGCCGAGGTATGTACGAGGTGACGCCATCTCCGACAAACATGAGAGAGCTTGCACCACCCGAGTCGGACATTCCAGGCATTCTCGTCGTCCAGTCGATAGTAGTTAAATATACCCAGGAGTATATCATCCTCGAGTGAATTGATAGTCGTGTATAGCACGCGGTATCCTGGTCGCTCAGATGTTGGAGGCGGTGGGGGCAGGTCCTATGCAGAAGTTTGCGTGTGGTGTCGGAGTAATTAGACGCATGAAAACATACCAGACTGCTCGTAGATCCAGGAGGTCCTCGTGAACCGTAAATATGGATGTTAATAGAGTGCGATGCTGGGCGACTCAGAACTGTCCAGTCCTCGAATGTCCCCTCTGTTGGGGAATCGCCTAATGGTGTTATTACAATGGGCCGCAAGCAGTGATAATTCAATCGGGAATGGGACTCGGAGTCGTGGTACACCGCTGGTTGTTCGCAGCACCACAATTTGCCAAGGATTCCAGAATTTCTGACAAGTTGTTCTCCCTCAAGTACCCCGGTATTATCTAGAAATACGTCGGTGAGAAAGCGACAAGATAGGGAGAGGTGGGACAAACCTCTGAAAATCAAGGAGCCATTCAGCAACCAGATGTTGCCAAAGATCCTGGATTTGTGTTCGGTATCAAGAAACACACGGCATGGCCTATCGAAGAGCATATAGACGATGTCATTGTGTTCAAGTGCTCCGATTGTGTCTTGAAGTGGGTGGCGCCGAAACATAGGCGTATATGCGCTCTCGTCTTCAGGGCAACGCAAATAAAAATGTGGGTTTTGCTCGAGGGTGATACGTGCACGGTCCTTGTAACGACAAAAGTTCCAAAGAATCTCTGGAAGTGACGGACCGACACTGAGTTCCTCTGATGGATTATTAAGATTATTATTAAAGACAAGCCCCGTATGAATCGGTGCTTACGGCTCACGATGATGGTTTCTGGGTCGTGAAGGGACAGTAGTGGAGACCGAAGGAGCACGAAGTTGATGGTCATCGTTGGCGCGGATTCGTCAGGTTTCTGGAGAATTAGAGTTGGTGTGGGGAGGCATAGAAAGGCACGCGGACCCCACCGCTTGCGGCCAATCTCTCTCTAAGCTATCTTTCCATTTTGCTTTTTCCATTTTTGAATAGACAGTAGGCGGGAAGTCTCTTCCAGAATGGGAGTCAGCGGAGGGCGTTACTGTAAGTACTGTTGGTATTGTTGCTCACAAACAATGCCTTTTCTTTGAGTAGTTACTCAACATCTGAATTGCATCTTTAAATCGTGCATTCGCCTCGTCAGTCACTTTCGTGCCTGAATCTGCAGCGGAACGCAACGCGAGATCACACACTCGACGCATTCTACAAGAAAGAGTCAGAGACTAAAGAGAGGAAACCTGGGGTGGTTAGTCACCTTCTCAGCTCGGCATCTTCGTGCGCAAGCTTTGGTGGCGCAAGACGGGAGAGGAGTTGGCATATAGAAATCAATTCCATAGCCTGATTTCGGTAAGCCCTGCCAATATTCCACGAATGCTCGAGAAACACCGATCTATTGTCGTGCGCTTCCAGCGGAAGGGTAGCGTAATCGGTCATCGTGTCGTATACTTGGGCTAGTGAATATATTGGAATAATCCACTATACGAGTTGGTCCGTGGGAGACACGGTGGAGTCGTTCGAGTTGACGCTTTGAAGATTGGTGTCGCGGGAAGGCGTACCCTCGCCACCAAAAGTAGGACGGCGCCTATACAGCCCTCCATGTCGCTCCTTCCGAGTCGTTCCTCCATCTATGGTGTTGTTACAAGCATCTCGCGATGAGATGCTCCTTGTCGCGTTCGGGTAATCCACGCTCGGAACGCGATATGTTCGGCCACGGATGAGTCCCGCCGCCTCATTTAGACACGGGAAAAGGCAAGTACCGGAGCTGCCTTTCTGTGGGGGTTTTCCTCTGGGAACGTCTCGTCGTCCAACACACCCAGCCCCTGGGATTGTCCTCCTCTGATCTTCCCTTCACCTTGACGCTTACCAATGTTAATTCTGATGTGCCCACTGCGTTGTGGGACCCCCCCCCCTCGCTTCATCTCCACTGCTACTCCATTTCTGTGCGATACATTCGCGTGTATCTGCGGTCCACCGCGACATCGCCCGTTTAAGAAGGTCTTTGGGAGTCAAGGCACTAATGGTGATGACTATCATGACCTCGCAGACCAAGAGGACTGTTGCGATCAGGAATCGGGCGACACGGGACCCGTTATGTCCAGCACCGTCTCAGTGGGCCCGAGAACGATGACGTGGGATTGGCCGTGATGATTCGGAGGCGCCATCCTGGCGACAAGCTCGCTCGACGGCGTACACCACCTGGTACCGATCCCCGTTTCCAACATGATGGCGTACTTGCACCCACCCCACCCCCTTTCTCTTATACGGAACGTCGGCAAGGGAATGAGTCTGATAGGGAGCATGGAATGGCATCTAAACTTAAACTACTCGGTGAATTACGAGCGCAGTATATCGAGGGCTTATGGAGACAAAGCACTAAATCAGTTTTCTAGTCAGAGCGAGTAGAGGGCGTCAATGACATCCTAACCGAAAGTTAGAAAAAATAAAGAATAAGCACTTCAACCAAAAACACTTACACGAGCATCTTCGTCCCATGGTTTGACACCCTGACAGAGTAGTTCCTGGACCTCGTCGTCCGTGAAGCCCCAGTTTTCTGTCCGGCCGCGACCGCGACCCCGCCCACCTCTGGACCTTCTTCCCCTGTTCCTGTGGGCGGCGTACTCTACCCCAACATCCATGATATCACCGAAGTATTTCGCCATCATCATGTTTTCCCTCCAGTGCGTGGATACTTCTTCCATCTCGGCCGCGAGCATAGGTGTCCATGCGATACGGCCGTCCATGATCGCAGATATGCAGGGAAGGAAGGCTGGATTTTGTCTGGCGATCGGCCCTTTTGAAATATGCTCAACAGCGTCCCGTTTCTCGTCATCATCCCACCACCGGCCTAACGGCAAATAGGTCTTGTCATGGGAATACACGCAACTGCCAAATCTGCAGTCCCCGAATAAGAAGTGTACACAAACGTTGCGCCCGCTGGCCAGCGTCCAAAGTCAGCGTTTCACCACGCAAGCGGAAGGTCGGAAGAGAAGACGCACAGGCGATCCCGCACACTCTTGTGATCCGGCGCGTGCGAAAACCTGCACTCGACGCCTCGCATGCAGCCGTCGTGGTTATAATATCGGCAGGGAAAACCGTTCCCCTCGTGGTTCCAATCACTCGAGTCCGATACGGACTCGAGCTCCTTCCCGGGGTCGGCGAGCGACGGACGAGAGTCTTCCACTACGAGGAACTCGTCCTCCTCATTATTGCGCTCACTAATGAGGGTGAATGTCTCGTCGAGCGCCTTGCTTGCTTCGGTCGAGTCTGGATCTTGAACAAGAACGGCCGCGAAGTCTGCGTGAGTGTGCCAACCCTTCGTCTCAGTATCGGCGTCAAGATACGAGGGGGTGGCGCGAGTCTACGCACCAACGACAGCCGCGGCTAGCTGGAGGTTCCCCTTGCGCGCGGGGCCACGACGATAGCGCGCCTTAGCAAACCGTGGATTCATGCAAAGAGCGCGCTGAGCGCATAGCTCTGCGGCGTCATAGCTGTGGGGTATCTCGCATGTCATTGAACGGCACACGTGCGATGTGGGCGAGACTCACGCTTCGAGTTTCAGCCATGCCGCAGCCATGTTCGAGAGGTACGCGGGAGTGGGTCCGTTGACCGTGATTGCGGCTTCATATTCCTTGATAGCCTTGGAGTACTCTCCCTTGCGGAAATGCGCGTTTCCCTGAAACGAATGTGCATGTCTATGAGATTCGTTTACGTGACGGAATCCTGAAGCAGACGTACGGTCTCTTTGTGTTCTTCTGCCTCGACGCGCCTAGTCTCTGCGCGCTGTGCGCGCTTGAGGGCTCTTTCTTTTACTATACCCTTCCTTTCGGCGAATGTTTTAGTGGTAGTGCTCGTGCTATTGGCTTTGGCTGTCTTCCGACGGTTGGGGGCCATTGCTAGCGTTAGAGTGGGTATGACAAGAGGTAGTGGTCTACGCGAAGGTTGGTTTCGAATTGGCGGCGACCTTTCGTTCACAATGCACGCTAACCGCGGTCACGTTTCATGACATAGCGGTAACTGCCACTAACCAAATTGACTGCCTAAAGCTCACTAGCGCTCACTGGTTGCCGAGATCTGGTTTCATGCATGCGAGGCGAGAGGGAGACGAGAAAATTCTGTCGTATTCCCCAAGGTATTCCTGCGGCTTTGGTATACATCTAGAAATTGAGAAAACCCGTCGTGGGCGAATGAAACAGGAGGCGCGTCCACGATTGGTTCACGGCGGTCTTCCTGTTCACTTCCGATAATTGGGAAATCATTGTCACCGTCCACCTGTATCACGTCATGATCAAGCCAGCCTAGCACAGTTCGGATGCAGTGGTTTACGCTGGGACTGGTTTTGAGTCGGTTATCGCGTCCTTATTTACGCGCACTGAGGTCATATTCTTATGACGTCATTGCCCCAATATATATTATTTCTAACCTATCCATCGTGAAGTCGCCCGCTGGGTAATCCGGTGTAACTGTCACGGGGGGAGAATTCTGTACAAATACAAGCTTCAGTCCGTGCCTACGGCACGGCTCACTCGCTTCGCTCGTTTCACCGGCCTTTGGCACTCAACTTCAGCTTGTTTCTGAGTATTCCGCAGTACGGAACAATCAATCAGGGGAATACCGTACGAAAATAGCGCTGACTAATATCAGGCTTGATGGTAAGTTAACTCCACGTGATTGACACGGTCACGGTCTCGTGATGCGGGGGAATCCGTTGAAATTGCATATAATTCTGTGCTCTGTCGCGTATGCACGTATACCCGGCCTGACCCTGCCGCCACAAAATGTCCTTCATCAGTCCAGAGGACCGCGCATATATGTCGCCCTCGTCTTCACCCGGGGGATCGCCGTCTACTTCTTCTGTTTTGGACTCTTCCCCTCTTTCATCTCCATCCCTCCAACCCCTTGATCTCAACCGCCCTCCAACTCCACCAGGCATAAGCCATCCGTTTGCTGGATCCACACACGCCACCAAGCACCCTTCTCACGAGCTCCGATATACCAATTCATCATACACACCCGCCAGCTGGGCATATAGACCCGGTGTCTCGTCTTCTGCAGACCACTCCAACGTGCTGGAAGATATATTTCGCGAAGAGGAGAACTTCTCACAATCAGAGCTCGAGGTAGAACCTCCAGATGAAGCTACCTTGTGGGAAGAGAAAATCACACGAGCGGTCGACACGGGCGAGGCTGAATTCACTTGGAAGTACGCATGATCACCCTCTTGCCGGTAAACGTCATCACACTCACGAAGTTTGAAGAGACGCAGGACTTACCTTTGTACCTCCATCCATTATGGAACTCAATAGTCTCGGCGTCGTCACCGAACCAACGCAGCGCCCTTTTAAGCGCGTGCAAACCGCACCAGCTGTATTCTCGTCTCCACATCGATCCCTTTTCGCCCATCCCGTTGCACCCAGCAGGACCCGGTCCCAGGGTCTTATGATCTTTCTCGCAAACAATGAGATCAAAACCCTCCCCCCAGAGTTCTTCGGACTGAGCAACCTGACCGTGCTATCTCTCCGTGCGTGCTCACTGTCCCCTCTCTAGTTCACTGGACGTACTGATAACTACCACGATGGTAGGGAACAACAGTCTCGAGTACCTCCCACCAGAAATCGTGCAGTTACATGCGCTCAAGGACCTCGACGTAGTCAACAACAACTTGCATTTCCTCCCCGCCGAGATGACGACGATGACCTTCACCAATCTTAAGGTCCACACGAACCCATGGCATCCAGACCCCGCCAACCCCGCGGCGCGCGAGGGGCCTAAAACCGTTGACGCCGCGACGCGCGTGCACTTTCGCGTCCCGCCGCTGCGCGAAGTGGTCCTGCGCTACCTCCTTACGCCATCTTCGACGAGCCAACAGCGCACGCTGGTGCCACACCCGACGGTGACGACGATGTCGACAACCGCACGCACGCGGCGCCAACCGACAACGCTCGAGGACCGCTTCTTGCTCCCGCTCCAAGACGGTGCACTCTCCCCCGCCGATGCGGCGCTCTTCGCGCGCGTTGCACCAGCCGCAGTTTCCGCCCCGCGGCGACATGCGTTTTCCCGCGCTACGACGACGAGCGCGAGCGCGGGCATGTTCTCCTCTGCGCATGTCAAGGCGGAAAGGAGGGAGCGCGGGTTGAGTGCTGTTGATGCGGCTGGAGCTGCGCAGGAGCAAAAGAGCTTTGGGCGTTGTCCGTCCCCACGGCACTGCGGTGTTTCGCCTGCACCAGCAGCGGCGTCGTCTGCGGGGTCAGCGGCAATGGCGTGGGCACGACTCGGCCCGCCATTCGTGCTGCCCGCAGAGGAACGGTATACATGGGTGACCGAGATCGCGGGCGTGCGCGTCGGCGAGACGACGGGCGGGGTGCCGCTCCTTTGGCGTGGGTGTGGGCGGGGATGTCTGGACTTTTTGAACGCGGCCGGCGGCGCCCCAGCATCGGAAGAGAATTGACCACTAATGCAGAACTTGGGAGAGTGGTGTTACGTCGAGGTCGTGCTGGCGATGCGATACGATCGTGGTGAGTGCGTGCGTGCGTGCGTGTAGGTAGCCCGATCGACCGGGTACATATTGTATGTATAGAAGCAAATGTATCATAGATCATACGACTGGCAGTGGCAGACACGATCCGTTCCTTAACACTCAGGAATCCCCAGTCGGAGGAAATCGGGAGGGGTCGTCCTCATGCTAATCACTGGTATTAGTAACTACAGGCTCACGACGATCTCCATACCTCCATTTTGTATGAAAAAACAGGAGTTCGAGTCCGTTAATTGTGATTGGATCTTGTACCATGGTGACTTATGTAGAAAGACAAAAAAAACAGAGGAGGATGGGGAGAAATAAAAATGCCAACTAGCCGGTTTGAACGACTGACCTCGTCATGCAGTTTCATCGCGGATACCCACAAGAACATACAAGTGACGCGCTCTACCACTGAGCTAAGCAGGCTTGGTTTATCGGATAATTGATACCCCATCTTGATATTCTTAGCGTTCACACATATAGCAGCGTCACTCGCTGGGGGGCGGGAAGAGACAACACATTGCAAGCACCGTCTTACTCTCTTCCGTTGCTCTTTCATGTAAACCCAAAGGGCTTGGCGTAAATTGGCGGTCTTCTTCTCCGGCCTACCACACAGGATTCGGTCGTCTTCATGCAAATAAGCATCAGGCCGTCGTACTCAGGCTCTCAGGCTCGGGCCCGCGCAAGGTCCTAGCTCGCGCTCTCCCCTAATATGTCACATGACATCACGTGACCACAGATCCACAAACCCGGAACCAAAAATAAATGTTAGCTCGAAAGTTATGTAGCTTATCACAGACATAAATATGATTTAATCATGCTCTGTTTTTTTTTCTTTTACTAGTGTGTGAGGGATGGCCTGAAGGGCCATCCTATCTGTTGTGCATATATTGACACTGTGGGCAGAGTATAATGTTATGTGAATTTTTATGTTAATTTTATAAGAAATATATTTGAGAAATGTCTGAAATGTTCTCATGCAAGACAGTGTGCACTTATTTATGATGTACTCTACAATAAAGAAAGGGTTATGCTGTTGGATAAATTGTAAATATATTGTAAATATATTTACTTCTGAACTTTCAATGTGCTTTGGACATTCATTGCCTGTTATGTTGCCACAACAATGTTGCCTGACTTAGGCGCAAGGGAAGGCGATGACTAATGCTAAGCTCGGTCCGATACACGAAGTGTCAAGACTTAACGTGAGGACGTAGGCACGTGACTCTTCCTAGTACATGGCGTTGAAGGTGTCTTCGCTCTCGATGTCCTCAACGTGGAGTACGACTCTGAAGACAAAGGCTAGGACAAGTAGTAAGGATGAAAGATAGATGAGAGGAAAGGAAGTTGGCACTCCTAGGTCGCGAACAATAGTGGTGGTATTGAGAAGACCAGGATAGGGATCCATGGTCTGAACAATGAGCCTTATATACAGTTGACGAGGGCTTTCAAGCTCCTCCCGAATCGTAAAGTAACCAATAGCGTAACTAGCTCGAACCCTAGTACAGCTATCCTAGGACGCGTCATCGTACTATCTTACATGTGATAAGCAAGCTCCACTGCTGACTGATACGAGTAGTCCATGACTAATTACCACTGACCATCGTAGTCATAACCGATGTGTCAGTGTCTTGGTCAGTCCATGACATCACCCCCTTTTCAGGTGGGACGTTCGCGTTCCACGTGATCCCATACTTCCTCTGGATCCATCATCGAACCCCTCTGCTCTTTGATCCATCTGAGTCCGTCAGCCATTTCCAGTCTCTGAATACAGCCCAACTTAGCTGTGTTAATCTGCCCGAAGGCCCGTTCCAGCTCCACAATGCGTGCTTCAACCCTCTTTTGTTCGTCTGCCAAGGTCCTGTAGCGATGGACCTCTGCCTTGAGGGTGTCGTTGTGTAGGTCCCGGATACACCGGTCTACGATCCACTTGTCCTTGTGTTGCGATTCGAGGTGGGTCAGTTGATAGTGGGAGTAGACAGGGCGTTGGTGCATCGAGTACGTGGGGGCAGCATAGAGCGGTTGTGGGTAGACAAGGTTGGACTCGTCTATAACCCCAAGTACGATGGGGTTTGGACACATGATGGTCTGCACGTATTTTGCCTGGCACGTGACGCCGTTGACTGTGATGGGGAATGCGATCCAGTGGGCCCCCTTGTTCTCCCAGAACCCTGGCGGTGGGTCCTTCTTGGTGCGGATATCGCCCATTGCCGAGTGCATGACTACTCGGCCCACACGGACATCCTCCCGATAGATGTTACTACCGGTGGTAGTCACTGCATGGGGCGTGTCATCGTTTATACTGCCATAGGAGATCTGGGGGTGCTCAGCTGGGTAGTACTGGTCCTCTTCTTCATAAATTCCGCTAGTCTGGCTGCCTTCTGCTGCTGTCGTTGTTCCACTGCGCGTACGAACTGTTCGGTTCGCCAGGCATTGGCCATTCTCTTCCACTCCCCATCCGCAGTCTTGCACCACTTCTTGAGGCACTTGCAGGAGTCGACCGGCCCCACTGTTTTCGTCCTCTTCTTCCATGGCTTGGTCAGTGGGGTGATCATTACGTTCACTTCCTGTACCTCGTACGTCCCCTCCGTCTGGCACAGTGAGCACCAGTTGTTGAAGTGGAGGAGTGGACACTGGGCTCGTCGCTGGATTGGGGAATCGACGTAGTATTTCTGCGACCTCTTGATGGGTGATCGGAGCTCCTCTGTCAGTTTCGGCGTCGACGGCGGTGCGCTGTACGCTCTGCGTGGCCTCGAGGGACAAAAGTCCTTCGTCCAGTTCGGCTCCAAAGATACGTGTCGGGGTGCCTTAGTAGTAAGAGGACATTGCATATGATGATGGTAAAGATGTGTTGGTAGACGTGGTAGTGGTAGTGGGATGAGAGGACTTAGCGACGTGAGTTCGTCTTATATGCGTTTCTGCGGCTGGGTTTGAAGTTTTAAACTCCCTTATCGCCTTATCAGCGAATACGTCATCCTTATCGACCCATTGATTGTCGGAGTCTGGGTAGCCCTTCCATTTGACGAGATACTGGAGTTTGCACCTTCTGCCGAATCGCCGGGAGTCTAGAATCTTCTCGACTTCATATTCTTCCTCATTATCTACCAGTTCTGGAGGTGGACGTTGGTAGTTTGGACCATGTGTTTCCGTTTCACGATAAGGTGTGAGAAGATCAATGTGAAACACTGGGTGGATGCTCCACTGCGTGGGAAGTTCCAATTGATAGTTGACTGCGGACATCACCTGAACAACCTTAAAAGGTCCATGTCGTTTGGGCGCAAGCTTGGCGGTTGGTTGATTAGTGCGCAGGTGGCGTCCTTCCAGCCATACGAGGTCTCCTATCTTGTACCTGGGCGTATCTTTGTGTTTGATCCACAATCTTTGCACCCGTTCCATCAGTGCCTTGGCATCTTCTCGGGCTTCTTTGAATTGATCCACTCGGAGTGATACTTGCGGGATGGGCGATGGTCTATCGATCCAATCAGCGCGCGGGTTATATCCCATAAGGAGGTCAAATGGAGACTTCCGTGTTATCTTGTGGGGCCATTGATTATGCGTAAATTCTGCCATTGGAAGATAAGAGCACCAGTTATCTTGACGCTCGTTAGTCCAGAACCTTAGATATTGTTCTAGCCATTGATTGGTGTGTTCCGATTGTCCATCGGTTCTTGGGTGATACGCTGTTACGTGTCTATTGGCACGTGGCTCGACTTGAGCGACAGGGAAGGCGACACAACTGATTGACGACTTAGCGATATGACAGCCCTTGTGGCACGTGATCGTAGGAGTATAACAGCAAACCCTATTCGTAGGGTAATACTGACTCAAGGGTAACAACGATAAGGCAGACTCCTATCAGGAGGAGCGCAAGACTAAGACTGATGGAGAAGGACAAGAGAAAGGAAGACAGAATAGATTCAAGAAGACCAAGCTGCGGACTATGGCGCAGCTTGGCTAACCTTATATACATGTACACGAGGGCTTTAAAGTGCCTCTCGAAAGGTAAGTAATCAATCGTGTACCATATGGTTATCGTAAGAGTCCGTCCGAGTCATAGATATCGTACAGTGGTGAACCAATCATACACCTTATCCTTATCGTACAGTACTGGGTTTATCGGAACCGTTATCTGTGAGTCACGTACCGCCTATCACATGCCAGAAGTCCGGGGATACGAACTACCCGGAGCCTCGTATCGTAACATCACCCCCTTTTCAGGGAGGATGCCCACATTCTAATACCCTTGACTTCGATGAAATTCTTGTTGGTCTGGCCGTTCCCAAAGTATTTTGGGGTCTCTGAGTTGTCGCCGCTCGCGCTCGAGGCGTGCAAGGGTGTCGGCACGATGGAGGCGGGCGGCACATAGTGACCGCCTTCCGTACAACACCGCAATACCCTTCTCCAACTCCTTGACGCGTTGTTCCAAGCGCTGCTGATCTTGCGTCAGCGCTCGGTACCTTCGAACTTCGGCAGGGATGGACTTATCTGATAGTGCCCGAAGGCATTGGTCGATCACCGGCTGCCTCCGGTATCCCCACTCCAGGGTCTTCAGTTCGTCTTCGGTATACTTTGGAGGTCTAGGGAGCACCAGTCGCGGAGTGGCGTAGAATGGGGACGCGTATACACGGTCCGTCCGGTCCGTCCCCATTAGGATGAGGGGGTCATCACTCTCGATGATTTGATACCAGAGAGCGGGACGATTGACCCCTTGAATCGTGAGTGGGCAAGGAATGTAATCGTTCCCCGCATTTCGAGTCCACCCTTGTGGGGTCTTAGCCTCGAACGGTTGCTTGAGGGGATCGTCTACAAGTTCCCGCCACTTGTGTCGCATGATGGGTTCGCCATCGGTGGTAGAGGCGTGTGGGGTGTCGTCGGGTAAGTGTTCATATCGTCCGTAAGTGATGTGGGGGTGCTCAGCTGGGTAGAGATCGGTTTCCCAATCGACGTGTCCGAACTCTTGAGCTTGGATTCGCGCATCCTCCTGATTTCGGCGCGCCTCTTCAGCAGCTTCTCTCTCCGCGCGGCGTGCGCGGCGTCGAGCTGCTCGTTGGTCCACGCCTGTGCAGTGTGCCACCAGAGCTCTGCGGGCCTCCTCACTGTCGCCTTGAAGGCGGAGTCGTACCGGTACGGGCTCGGTGTCGCTCGTATCTTCTCCCACGATGAGAGGATCGTCCCGAGTTCCACGGCGATACTCCTCCGTGTCAGGAACGTTCCGCACTGTAAGCAGCCTGGGCTGTAGTGCACTTTCGGACAGTGTTGCCTGCGCAGGGCCGGGGAAGGCGCGCTCCACTGCGGCGAGTTCTTCTCGGGTAATTGGGGCAACCACCGTACCCTCGTCTTCTGGAGTTGTATGGACCACAGTGGCTCCTTCTCCTGCGCTGTGGTCCCCGTTATTGCTGTCTTCATTGTCGTCGTCGATGGTCTCCCATCCGAGGGCGGCGGTGTTGCCGGTCTCGTGGACTCGTTGGAGACGACGTCGAGCTTCGTTAATGGAGATGAGTCCCTCCAGTAACTCGGCTGAGAATACTTCTTCAGCGGTTTTAGTGGCATAGTACGTGAAGTCCATGGAAGGGGTGTGAGTGATGGGGAATTGAGAGGGGAGTAGAGAATGGGGCGACTTAGCAACTTGGGTGCTCCTTAAATGCGTTTCGACGTCGCGGTTTTGGTTTTCAAACTCCCTTATCTTTTCCTCGGCAAAGATATCGGCTTTGTTGACCCACTGGTTCTCCGAGTCCGGGTATCCAAGCCACTTGACCAAGTATTGCCGCGTTCGTCTTCTGCCGAATAGCCGAGTGTCCAGAACCTTCTCGACTTCATATTCTTCCTCTCCTTCCACAAGATCCGGTGGCGGACGTGTGAAATTGGTCCGTGAAGGGTGGTTTCACGATAAGGCGTGAGAAGATCGATGTGAAACACCGGATGGATCTTCCATTGAGCCGGCAGTTTCAGGCGATAAGAGTATGGCGACATCACCTGGTCTATCGTAAAGGGGCCGTGCCTTTTTGCCGCTAGTTTTGCGCTTGGCTGACTGGTCTTGAGGTTGCGCCCATCTAACCATACTTGGTCGCCAGTCTTGAACTTGGGCGTATCTTTGTGTTTGACCCACAAGGTCTGGGCTTTTGTTATCAGGGACTGCGCCTCTCGCCGTGCTTCTTTCAACTGTTCCATGCGTGTCGTTATCTGAGGTATAGGGGATGGCTTATCCAACCAATCAGCGCGTGGATGGTATCCCATGAGCAGCTCGAAAGGGGACTTCCTTGTTATCTCGTGGGGCCACGAGTTGTGCGCGAATTCCGCTAGTGGCAAGTAATGGAGCCAGTCCTTCTGGTGGTAGTCAACCTGGAATCGTAGGTATTGTTCTAGCCATTGATTCGTTCTTTCCGATTGCCCATCTGTTCGGGGGTGATACGCCGATGAGATATTTTGTTCGATTCCCAGCTGCCTGCATAGTTCTCTTGTGAACTTCGAGGCGAATCGTGGGTCGCGGTCCGAAATGATCTTTGTCGGGAGTCCATATCGTGCAAACACGTTCCTGGCATATAATTGAGCGGTTTCCTCTGCGGTAATATCCTCGGTACACGGTATAAACACCGCTGCTTTGGTACAATCGTGGTCGGTGACCGTGAGTATCGAGTCGTACCCCCTGGAAGATGGTAACTTAACAATGAAGTCCATGGCTACCGTTTCAAAAGGCTTTGCGTCTTCTTTTGGGAATATAGGGAGAAGGGGGGCACGGATGGGTCGCGTGTTGACCTTGTTCCGCTGGCATTCTGCGCACCCCTTGACGTATTCCACCACGTCTTTAGTCATTCCTGGCCAGAAATATCGTCTGGCTACAAGCACGCCGGTTTTTGTTATGCCCGGATGTCCATATGCTGGGGGAGAGTGGTGAGCATCGATAATTGCACGTTTTTCGGATACTCCCCCGGTAATAACGCGTCGGCCTTCCTTGTACCATACCCTATTGATCTTCATCAGTCTGTGTGCGTTGATCCAGGGTTGTATCTGTGCTTCGTCCTGCGCTTGTTCAATCGTGTCCGTGGCTTCAACGGACGTTGTACCCATGGTTCGAAGGAACATGTGATCCGGGAGCACCACTACACTTTGATTGTCGTTATCTCCGGTGTCGTAATCGCTGCGTCTTGACAGTGCGTCGGCACGCCTGTTTGCTCGTCCTGCAACATGCTTTATTTTGATCGGATATTCGGATAGTTCAACTACTTCCCTGGCTATCCGTCTGTTAATGTTTTGCGGACTTCGCCAATATAGTAGGTTCGCGTGATCTGAGTGAACGATGATGTCATGTGGTGAGCCCGCCAATAGGGGTTTCCAGTGTTTCAGCGCTTCTACTATTGCCAGTAATTCGAGATCGTATACGTGGTAGTTGCGTTGAGCTGGGTCCAGTGTCCTCGAGAAATATCTGATTGGATGTTTTTTGCCATCTTGCTTTCGTTGTAGGAGGACTCCTCCTATGGCGTACCCGGAGGTGTCCACTTCGAGTTCGAACTGGTCAGTTAGTACCGGATGTGCCAGTATGGGTTCTTGCGTTACTTGCGCCTTGAGCGTGTCGAATGCTACTTGTTGGTCTTGCCCCCATGTCCATGTTTCCCCTTTTCTTGTGAGTACGTTTAAGGGTCGTGCATGGTGTGCGAAGCCTTTAATAAAAGCGCGGTAAAAATTGCAAAAACCAAGAAAAGAGCGGACGTCCTTTACGGTTTTTGGAATGGGCCAATCGCGAATGCCCGCAATTTTTGCAGGGTCCATGCGTGTTACCCCCTTTTCAAGGATTACCCCCAGGTAATCCATGGCAGGCGCATGGAAGAGGCATTTTTCGAGTTTGAAGTAGAGATCGTGGTCCTTGGCAACTTGTAAGACGTCGCGGACTGCATCCACATGGCCCTCAAGGCCGGAGCGGGACGCTATGCCAATATCGTCCATGTAAACGCGGATAGTGGTGCCTCGTGTTTCGTGTTTGAGAATAGTGTCACAGTATATGAAGTTCATCATAGTCTGGAACGTAGCCGGAGAATTAGTGAGGCCAAAGTACATAACCGTGGGTTCAAAAAGTCCGTAGCGTGTTTTGAAGGCCGCTTTTTCTTCGTCTCCCTCCTTGATGCGCACATTGTTGTACCCCCAACGGATGTCGAGCTTCGTGTAGATGTCCGCGTTGCTCAAATCCGTGATGAGATCGGTAATGAGTGGGAGGGGGTATTGGTTTCGCACCGTTACATCGTTCAACTTTCGGTAATCTTGTACGGGTCGAAGCTTTCCATCTTTCTTTTTGACAAAAAAGAAAGGGGATGCGTAGGGTGATTTGGAGGGTCGTATGTACCCTTTCTTCAGTTCGTCGGTTATAAATGCTTGGAGAGCCTCGTCTTCTTGCCGTGTAAGGGGGTATACCTTACAGTCCAATGCTGCTGGCGCGTTTGGTTTCAGGTCAATAGCATGATCCCAAACCCGTTTGGGGGGAAATCGGCGTGACTCTTCTTCGCTGAAGAGTGCCACGAATTGTGCGTATTGTGGTGGCAGAGTTGCGGCTTTGGTATATTGTTTAGCGCTGATGGTGAGCTCCGTTGCTGTTGTGCGAATGGTGCACTGCTCCTCCAATTGTTGAACGATTGTGTCTTTTTCTTGAGGACATAACGGTTCTGTAGTGGTGGCGCCAATAACTGGTTGACGCGCTATTTGGGGATTTACTGACCAGATCACCACTGGCAACATGTCTTTGTGGATGGCGGCGTATCGCCACACAAATCGCGGTTCAAATGTGGCCAACCACGGGTACCCCAACACAATGTCTTCGTTTCCGATGTCGGTAATGAGGAATCTCATTTCCTTGTGGATTCCCTTAGTGCGTACATCGAGGTCCACATAATGAGTGATGGACCCCCCTTTGTTTTCGGTATTGTCGATATTCCATATCCTGCGTGGTTTTTTGAGGGTAACCAGTCCTAATCCCAGTCGTTTTGCGAATTTGTAATTCATGAAGCAATCGGTGGCTCCGCTATCCACCAGAGCTTGTACGTCGGCCATTGCGTGATGTGTGCGCGTTGAAACTGGAATGTGCATAGATCGAAATCGCATAGTTACTATTACAACATCACGAGAATGTACTGCCCTCACCCAGGCCGCTGGGTTTAGGCGTTTGGAAAATCCTCCCTCTCCCATATTCCTTTCATCACCAGTTCTTGGGTTTCATCGCTCTTGTTAGCGATTGTTTGAAGTACTTGCGCTGCTTCTTGCTGTGGTGTCAGGTTTGCGACAGCGCGGACTTGAACTGGTGGTTGCTGGCTTTGTCGTGTCCTTCGGGGCTGTGTACAATCACGACTGAAGTGTCCGTATTGTTGGCAATTATAACATTGTACTCCCCTAGTGTCACGAGGTTGCCCTCCTCGTCGTTGGACATATCCTCCTCTTGGTGCATATCGTCCTCTTGATCCTTGCGTGTAAGGTTGGAAATTCAGGATCGTTGAGGCTTACGTCTTCGGAGCCCACGACCGCTGCTATGGTGTTGTCGACCTCTCCCCCTCTTGCTCTAGCTCGTGCAGATGTGTCCATCGCATTGGGGTGTGTGAGATGCGGAGGTGAGAAGTATCCTCCCCGGCTTCCGGGGCGATTTCGGTACTTCTCCAAGTTCTTCTTCCCTTCATTGAAGTGGTTTTGAAGGTGGATGTATTGTTCTTGCCTCTTGAGGAGGGCTGCTTTCCATCCTTCATAACTTTGCGGGTTGTCGAGCGTGTAGCATTGCTCGTACAGCTTGCGTGGAAGTCCTTTGGTGAATACATTGATCACCATTGGCGAATCTGCTCGATAGCCAGCGCGCCGCACTAATTCCTCGAATTTGGACACGTACTTGTCAATGTCCCCTCCTTCCATTCGTATTCCGTCCTGTAATGCCGTTCGCGCCTGTTCTTGCTCCATCGTGTTCGTGAACCTCCTCTTGAAACTGTGGTATACGGCTTCCCAAATTCGCTCATCATCTTCCGGTATCCCGTTTGCTATTTGTAGCATCAGCCATCTGGTGTGGGTGGTGATCCATTCGTTCAGGTCGTCTCCCTCCAGGAATGTGAGGAAGAGGATGGCTCGTGAGTATGCTTCTCGCATTGTTTGCATGTGGCGGTTCATGCCTCTGTATAATTCCCACTTGGTGAGGAACATTTCAGTAGCTTTTCTGTCACCGCGGAATATGGGAGGTGGCTGCCCTTGTAGTTTGTTGTAATCCCCTCTTCCATTGGGGTCCACTCCTGGTGGTCCTCCGCCGCCTCCTCCTCCTCCGCCACCACCTGGTGGTGGTGGCCCTCCCGCCGGTGGTCGTCGCGGTGGTATTCCCCCGGGGTATCGTCCAGGAGGTCCGCCCCCTCGTGGGATATTGGCGGGTATTCCTTCGCCTTCTACACGTTGTCTTGCCAGGTAACTCCATACTCGGCTCTGTTCTCTGTCGGAGGGTGGATCGGGCTGGTCAGGTCCGTACATTCGTTGATTTGCGAGTTCGTCGAGTGTTATATGGTGACCTGTGTTTGGGTCGATGACTCGTTCTTCTGGTTGTAATGGCGTAGGCGCCCTTTCCTCCTCGCGTTCGTTTTGTATTCTTCGCTCAGCCAGTGTGTCGGCGAGCCTGTTCTCTTCTTCGGTATAAGTGCGTGTTTCTGTAGCCATAGCTGCAGGCGATCTGATGTTGATTTGTTCTGCTTGGGCAGCTAAAGAGTTGATACGTATCTCGTCAAATCGTCGACGCTGTTGTTCTTCTTCTGCGTCTGGACGATCTCCTACTTCGTCTTCCGTAGTGGTTGATTCCGTGCTTCCTTCAGATGGCGCCGGTGCACTCTCGTCTTCTGCGCCGTCAATGGGGCCCCACTGGTCTCGATGTACCACTTCGCTTCGCAAGATATTGCAATTGTAGTCGTTTCCTGTGGGTTGGAGTACGTCCCACCGTTCTCTGCGAGGGCTCCAAGCAACTTCTGTCCAGCACGTATGTTCGAAATTGAACTCAACTGGATAGACCCTTGATGGTCTCGTAGGTATGTCTACCCAATATCCGGTAACGTTGTTGACTGTTCCCCACCACGTGTTTCTCAAGTATCGGACGGGGACGTTTCGATCTCCTCTTCGTTCAATGGAGTATTGTGCGAATACCCAACTATTGGCAGTTGTTTCGGTCGCCACGATGGGAGCTTGGTCTTAATGTTACGTGTCTATTGGCACGTGGCTCGACTTGAGCGACAGGGAAGGCGACACAACTGATTGACGACTTAGCGATATGACGGCCCTTGTGGCACGTGATCGTAGGAGTATAACAGCAAACCCTATTCGTAGGGTAATACTGACTCAAGGGTAACAACGATAAGGCAGACTCCTATCAGGAGGAGCGCAAGACTAAGACCGATGGAGAAGGACAAGAGAAAGGAAGACAGAATAGATTCAAGAAGACCAAGCTGCGGACTACGGCACAGCTTGGCTAACCTTATATACATGTACACGAGGGCTTTAAAGCGCCTCTCGAAAGGTAAGTAACCAATCGTGTACCGTATGGTTATCGTAAGAGTCCGTCCGAGTCATAGATATCGTACAGTGGTGAACCAATCATACGCCTTATCCTTATCGTACAGTACTGGGTTTATCGGAACCGTTATCTGTGAGTCATGTACCGCCTATCACATGCCAGAAGTCCGGGGATACGAACTACCCTGGAGCCTCGTATCAGTAACATACGCCGTAGACACGTTCTGACTGATGCCAAGGATTTTACATAATTCTCGTGTGAATTTTGATGCGAAGCGGGGATCCCGGTCACTAATGATCTTCGTTGGCAGTCCAAACCTGGTAAACACGTGTTTGGCATATAGGGTTGCTGTTTCTTCTGCCGTTATCTCTTCGTTGCACGGGATAAAGACTGATGCTTTTGTACAGTCATGATCCATCACTGTGAGAATGGAGTCATACCCCTGCGATAAGGGTAACTTAGTGATGAAGTCCAAGGCAATGGTAGCGAATGGCATAGCTTCGGGTATCGGGAAGATAGGTGATAGTGGCGCCTTTGTTGGTCGGTTGTTTATCTTGTGGCGCTGACATTCGGCACAACCTCTTACGTATTCTATTGCGTCTTTGTGTATATTAGGCCACCAGTAGCTGCGTGCAATGAGTTGTGTTGTCCTAGCAATCCCTGGATGTCCATATACTGGTGAGTTGTGATGTGCTTTAATGATCATTCATCGGTCATGTAGCCCTCCAGTAACAACACGTCTTCCATCTTTGTACCACGTGCCTTCTACCTTTTTGAGATGATGAGCGTCAACCCATGGTTTCAATACCTCTTCGCTTTGTTGGTATATTGGGTCCGTTCTTTCCATTTCTTCTGGTGAGATTACTTGGACTAATGCTGGTGCGGCTTCTGTTGTACTGGCGTGGATGAACAGGCAGTCCGGGAGTACTGTGACATCTTCGTTGTCATGTTCACCTTGGTCATAGTCTGGTCGTCGTGATAGCGCATCTGCGTGGCCATTTGCTGTTCCTTTGATATGGTGAATTTCGATGTCATATTCCATAAGTTCCTGTACTTCCCTAGCCACTCTGTGACTAATTTTCTGGGGGGATCTCCAGTATTGTAGGTTCATGTGATCCGAGAAGACTTTGACTTTGTGGGGTGAGCCGGCCAATAGTGGTCTCCAATGTCTTAGTGCTCTGACGATCGCCAATAGTTCCAAATCGTAAATGTCGTAATTACGCTCCGCTGCATTCAGCGTTGCCGAGAAGTAGCCGATAGGGTGTCGTTTGCCGTCCTTTTTTTGTTGCAGTAGTACTCCTCCTATGGCATAACCGGACGCATCGACTTTTAGTTCAAACTGATCTTTGAGGATCGGGTGCGCTAGTACTGGTTCACTTGTAACGAGGTTCTTGAGCGTGGTGAACACTTTGTCTTCTGCTTCTGTCCATTGCCATTCCACATCTTTCCTTGTGAGTTTGTGGAGAGCTCGTGCATGTGAAGAGAATCCTTTGATGAAAGCGCGGTAAAAGTTGCAAAAACCAAGGAATGAGCGTACTTGTTTGACGGTAGTAGGTGTTGGCCAGTCGCGGATGCCCGAAATTTTGGCAGGGTCCATGCGCGTCACCCCCTTTTCAAGGATTACCCCCAGGTAATCCATCCGCGGCTGGTGGAATAGACACTTTTCCAATTTGAAGTATAAGTCATGTTCCTTTGCCACTGTCAGTACGTCTTTGACGGCTGCAATGTGTCCCTGTAGATTAGTCTGTGTAGCGATGCCGATGTCGTCCATATAAACGTGTATTGCCGTGCCCAGCTGGTCATGCTTTGCGATGACATCCCTATAGATGTGGTTCATCATCACCTGGAACGTTGCCGGAGAGTTGGTTAAGCCGAAAAACATCACCATTGGTTCGAATAGTCCATAGCGCGTTTTGAACGCTGCCTTTCCCTCGTCACCCTCCTTGATGCGTACGTTGTTATATCCCCAACGGATGTCCAGTTTGGTGTAAATAGTGGCATTGCTAAGATCAAGGATGAGGTCGTCAATAAGAGGAAGAGGGTATTGGTTGCGTATGGTCATGTCGTTTATCCATCGGTAATCCTGTACTGGTCGAAGTTTGCCGTCCTTCTTCTTAATAAAGAAGAAAGGTGATGCGTAAGGGGACTTTAATGGTCTGATATACCCCTTCTTTTGTTGTTCATCCAGGAATTCCTTCAGTGACTTGTCCTCGTCTTGGGTCATAGGATAGACCTTGCAGTCCACAGCATCCGGTGTTCCTTCCTTGAAGTTGATCGCATGATCCCATACTCAGCTAGGTGGGAATCGTTGTGACGCTTGTTTGCTAAACAAGGTGGAGAACTCAGCGTATTTGGGTGGTAATTCGGCCGCTTTGGTGTATTGGCC
Organism: Lactarius psammicola; assembly: GCA_025769895.1. Classification (NCBI taxonomy): domain Eukaryota; kingdom Fungi; phylum Basidiomycota; class Agaricomycetes; order Russulales; family Russulaceae; genus Lactarius; species Lactarius psammicola. Next base: position 84,770 of record WTXK01000137.1, read on the forward strand.
CACTTGGATGGCCATGTCCGTTGCTGCTCCTCGTGCTTGAATTTCTTCCTCCTCTAGTTCTTGTATGATCTCCTCCTTTTTCTCTTTAGTAAGGGTTCTGGTGATCGTTGTTCGTAATGGTGTGACCTTGAGTGTTTGGAGCGTGGTAGGCGCTATCTTCGTATTAATGGTAGCGTTCCGCCAGTCGATTGTAGGTTGGTAAGTCGCCAACCAAGGGTAGCCAAAGATAAGGTCTTCTCATCCGATGTCTGTAAGTAGGAACCTCATAACTTGTTCTTTTCCATCGTGGAAAACTTTGAGGTCCGTATAGTGTGTGATAAGTCCTGCTTTGTTTTCGGTATCATCGACGTTCCATATTTTTCGTGACTTATCTAATCGTTGGATGCCAATGCCCATACGTCGTGCAAACGCGGGTTTTATAAAGTTGTCCGTGGCTCCGGAGTCCACTAATGCTTTCTTTTCGGCCGTTGCGTAACTTGTGCAAATCGAGACTGGAATTCTTAAAGAACGGAAATGAGTCATTATCACAGAGTTACAACATACTGCCCTCACCCAGGCTGATGGGTTCAGGCGCTCGGAAAACCCTCCTTCCACAACTTCTGAAATACAATGTCTTTCACCTCATCCGTATCCTTTGATACTCCTGTGAGGAATTGGTCGGCGTGTTCTTGTGCGCTTATAGGCCTGTTGCTTGTAGCGGCCACTTGTGGTTCGTGTGTCTCTTCTTCGTAGGCCTCAACATATCTTCCCCTGCTTTGGCGTGGCATGGTGCACTGGCAACTGATGTGACCTTTCTTTTGACAGTTATAACAGGTCACTTCCCTAAAGTTGCGGCGGTTTCCGCATTGTATAAATCCCTGCCTTGGTGGAAACGGTGGATTGCGGGGTTTCTGCTGCTCATAGCGTTCAAGCACTTCTTCGGCTTCCGCGAGTCTTCCTCTAGTGCGTCCTGCTGACGTGTCCATTGCGTTGGGGTTGTTGGTGCGTCGGAATCCTCCTGGCATGCGTGGGATCCATGCTCCGGTGTTAGACTTGCTTGCTCCTCTCTGGTCTAGGCGGGCTCTCATGTGGATGTACTGTTCTTGTCGGCGCAGTACTGCGTTCTTCCATTCTGCATATGTCTGCGGTTCATCAAATTGATAGCAGGCTTCGTATAATCCTCGGGGTAGTCCGTTGGTGAAAAAGTCGAGCGTGAGAGCAGAGTCCAGTCGGTATCCTGCTTGTCGTGCCAGTTTCTCAAATAGGGTGACATAAGCATCTACGTCACCTCCTTGCATTTTGATGCCTTGCTTCAATGCAGTGCGGGCTTGTTCCCTTTCAAGGGTGTTCGCGAATCGCCTCCTGAAGGCCATTACTACTTCGTTCCACAGCCATTCATTGGTGCTGAGGACTCCGTTGTGTCATACTTGATCGCCAATCCATCTGGCCATGGCGACAATCCACTCGTTGACGAGGTCACCTTGTACGAAGGTGAAGAATAGCATGCTTCTTTGGTACGGGTTGATCATGACGGGGTTGTTGTTGTTGACTCCCCAATACAATTCCCATTGCGTGAGGAATTGCTCTGTTTTGGTGCGATCGCCAGTAAATGTGATAGGTGGGTTGCCAATGAACTTATCTGATCTGGCAGCTCCCACAGCTACATTGAGTCCTGCATTAGGGTCTCCTCCGCCTCCAGGTGCGCCTCCTCCTGGGGCTCCTGGGAATCCTCCGCCTCTTGGTGGGCGTCCATCAGGTAAATCTCCTCCTCCCCTCCAGGGGTTTTCTGGGTCTTCGGGTGGTCCTCTTCCTGCGAATCCACCTCTTCCTCCTTCACTGGGAGGGTCATCTCTGTCCGGTCCTACAGCGCGGTAAAGCGCTATGTCGTCGTCGGTGATCCTTTGTCCATCCTGCATGATGCAATGCCCTGTGTTAGGGTCGATTGTTCCTATTGGTTCTTGCGCTGGTGCTTCTACGCGCACTTGTACTGGTTCTGTCATCGTGGCCATTTGTGATCTGATTGGGTACTCAGCTAGCGGTGCTGGGACAATATATTCCTCTGGTGCTGCGGTTGCGTCGCGGATTGCAATTTGTTCCGCCAATTCTGTGATCTCTTTGATCGCTGCTTCTTGCTTGTGCTGTTCACTTTCACTTTCGTCTTCAGCAGTTTCTTCGCTTGCTTCAGATGGTGCAGGTGTCCTTGATGATCCTGATGCGTTTGTTTTGTCTTGTCCGTCGATGGGACCCCAATTACCTCTTGTCTGCACTTCTTGTTCGAGAATGTCGCAGCGATATTCTAATCCTGCAGGTCGCAATACGTCCCAGTGGCTCTGTGGTGCGTTCCAAGCGATCTCTACCCAACAGAGGTTTTCGAAGTTGAACTCAACTGGGTACCACTGTGATGGTCTTGTAGGGATGTTTACGTAATATCCGGTGTCTCCTCGAATAGTTCTCCAATGGGCTGCTCCCAAGTAGATTTGTGGTACGTTTCATTCACCGCGTCGTTCGATGATGTAGGGCCTGAAGGTTCGATTGATGCCCCAACTGTGAAGGACTCACTAACTAGTGAGGCCGTTTGTACTTGGAACTCGGAGGGGGACGACGAACAATAGGGAAGAGGAGGAGGGTGACTAGGAGGAACAGGAGTAGTGGCTTGAGCACGAGCAGGACTGCGAAGGGAGATTCACTTCAATGATGGTAGAAGGGAATGGACAGGGGAGTCTAGCAAGTGATTGTCACAAGTGGACAGTCTGAGGGCTGTCCGTAGTATTAGGCTAGCTTATATACCTAGTTACATGGTCTGTGCGCAGTAGAATACTCTAGAATACAGTGGAAGCATTATAAATAGTGTCCAATGGCGTTAGTCTCTCTTAGGTCTCGTGACCTTCTCCGCAGTACATCCTGTAGAAGCCGGTGGAAGGCTATAGAAGGTCGTAGAACCTTCTAATACTAATAATAGATCCTTGTTTACTTGTTAGTAATTGTTTGGACTCTGTCCACAAATTATAACAAGTCAAATCATCCAAAAACATCAGGCGACAATGAAAACGTGATATTGTGGACGCCTCTACTCATCACTTTTGCGCAAACGGACATGGTGGGACCATAGAGCCCAGGTTTCCTACTATATGGGAGGTGGAACCAAGGGTCCTAGTCGGACAACTTGATAGTACCCTTTCTTTGAGTGTGGCAAGTACTATTGATAGTACATTGGTATAACTAAGTCATGAACGCGGCATACTAGTTCATGACAGTATCCCCTTTTTAGGGAGGTACTACGCCGATAGTACCTTACTAGAGGTTACTAGGCCGTGGGGCTTTGGGATGGCGAGCATGGTACTGCTGTACTAGGGTGTTGGCGTGTTTCATCTGGGATGCTGGAAGCCATGAGTTTTCTGAGTTGGGATATCCCTTCCACTTGATCAAGTACTGTATACCCTTTTTATTAGGGCTTGGTCTTGATTGGAGAATATCTTCTACTTCGTAATGGTCTTCCTCCCCTTGAACAATCTCTGGGGGTGGTCTTATAAAGTTGGGTCCGTGCGCGTTGGTCTCTTTGTATGGGGATATAAGTGATATATGGAATACTGGGTGAATGCGCCATGCTTTGGGTAGTTGGAGTTTGCAATTGATTCCCCAAGTGGATAATACCTTGAATGGACCGTGACGTCTAGGTGCCAGCTTGACTTTTGGGTGTGTAGTGTGGACGTTGGTGCCTTCCAGCCACACTAGGTCTCCCTCCTTTGGTTGAAACGTGGGGTTGTCTGGACGGGTGTTCTTCATTACCTCCACTGCCACTTTTAAAGCTGCTGTGACTTCTAGTCTGATCTGGTCTAAAGTTCGTAGGCGTTCTTCTACTGTGGGTATTTTGGTTGCGAAATTTACTGGTGGTATGAACCCTGGCTTGAATCCGTACCATATTTCAAATGGGGATTTTCCTGTGGCACTGTGTTGCCTAGTGTTGTGCGCGAATTCCATGAAGGGAATTAGTTCTGCCCAATTATCGGCTTGGAAATTGCAAAAGACACGGAGGTACTGCTCCAGTTCTTGATTAACTCGTTCTGTTTCCCCATCTGTTTGGGGATGGAAGGCTGTGGACATAGTGGACTTTACTCCAAGTAATTTCCAAATTTCCTGCATAACTTTTGATGCGAATTGTGGGCCTCTGTCTGAAATAACTTGTCTGGGTAGACCTGTTCGTCTCCAGACTTGGTCTATGTATAACTTTGATGTTTCTTCTGCGGTGATGGATTTGGTGCATGGTGCGATAATGGTAGCTTTACTGAGTCGGTCAACTACTACGTATAATGAGTCGAAGCCTTGGGAGGCTGGGAGGTCTGTAATAAAGTCCATGGTGATGATTCCCCAAATATCGTCGGGAACTTGGTTGGGTTGCAAGGGTACTTGATTCTTTGGCTTGATTTTCGTGGACTGGCATATGGCACATCCGTCCACGTAACTTTTAACGAATGTGGATATTCCTGGCCACCAAAAGTCTCTGGAGACTAGTTCATAAGTCTTCCATCGTCCTGGGTGGCCTGTGGCGATGTGATTGTGATATTGTTTTACGATGTCCCTTCGTAAATGTTCATTTCTGGGCACATAAACTTGGCCTTTATAAAGGATAATCCCATCCTCCAAATTCCAATCTTCTAAGCCCTTTGTAAGGGCTCGTGGGCCATTCTTCAATATAGAATCCAATGCATGGCTGACTTCACTGTCGAAGTCTTGGGTTGACTTGATACGCTGGCGGAGTGTGGTATCTCCTAATACTGTGATCGCTGTGGGGCGGACTGCGTGTATTGCAAAATATTTATTATCTAACAATACCCGTTCACTATCTTCGATAGTTATCCCCTTTTTAAGGTCTGGACGCCTGGACAACGCATCTGACTTGTTTTGCGTACCAGGCTTATGGACAATAGTGAATTTGAAACGGGACAAATATAAAGACCAGCGGGCTTGTCGGCGAGTGAGCTTTTGTTTTGTAGCAAAATATACGAGGTTATTGTGGTCCGACCAGATTTCTAAGCTGTCGGCCCGTCCCTCCAAATAGTGGCGAAATGTTTCCAGGGCACGTACAATAGCGAGTAGCTCCTTGTCATGGATTTCATAGTTAAGTTCCGCAGGTTGTAGAGCCTTGGAATGATAGGCAACAGGGTGCCAACGGTCCAATGCATCTGGTTGTTCAAGGATCGCCCCTGTCGCAAAATCACTAGCATCCGTGATAAGGCGAAAGGGTTTACTTTGGTCGGGGAGCGCTAAGACAGGCGCTGTCGTGAAAGTGGTTATAAGGGATTGGAAGGCAGATTGTGTGGCAGTGTTCCAGATGAAGGGTGTATCCTTTTTTGTTAGGTCAAATAAAGGGCGGGCCGTTAACGAGAAATCTTTGATAAAACGGCGATAAAAGTTGCAAAAGCCTAGGAAGGCCTGGACATGTTTAACGGTTTTAGGGATAGGCCAATTTGTAATTGCCTTGATTTTGGTCGGATCCATAGCTACTTGGCCCTCGGAAATGATTAGGCCTAAATATTCAATGGAAGTTTGTGCGAAAGAGCATTTCTCGGGTTTTAGGAACAAGTCATACTTGACTAGTCTTGAGAGAACTGTGTCAGTTAGCTTTGTGACCAGGGCCATGTTATCAGCGAATATTAGTATATCGTCTAGATATACTACTACTTGTCCTTGGTCCACTAGATCTTCAAAGATCATATTCATGAATGTTTGGAAGGTAGCGGGTGCATTGCAAAGGCCAAAGGTCATTACTGTTGGCTCAAAAAGGCCTAGTGGGGTTTTGAAAGCGGCTTTATACTCGTCGCCTTCTCGGATACGGATATTATTATATCCCCATCTTATGTCTAGTTTGGTAAAATAACGGGCTCCGCGTAACTTGTCTATTAGTTCCGGAATAAGCGGCAAAGGTGCCGCATTCTTGATTGTGATATCATTCAGACGGCGATAGTCCTGAACCGGGCGAAGCTTCCCATCCTTTTTGTCTACAAAGAAAAAGGAGCTTGCCATGGGTGATTTAGATGGTCTAATGTAGCCTCGTTGTAGGTGATCCGCGATGTAGGTTTTGAGGGCTAACTGCTCTCCCGGGGTTAGACGATAAATTGAGCCGTTCTTCATTGAAGATGCAGGTTTTAGATCAATAGCGTGATCCCAGGGCTGGTGTTGTGGTAATCGGGATGAGGCTTCCTCACTAAAGACTTGTTTGTACTTTAGAAACTGGGCTGGGATGTGTTCCTAGGGGATTTTTTATCGTGGTTTTTGTGGCAATGGCCGTACTTGTAGTGGTTTTAGCCCGTATGGCTAAATGATCATACTTGGTGAAACTAAGATGGTACAAGAACGGTTCTATGGCATCTTGGTCAAATGGGTTGGGATCTTGGACATCGTTTAGGGGTGTAGGTAATATCATGTTGATAGTGGTTGACCGTGTCTGTGCTCGTTTCGATGTAATCGTTAGTGGTGTGGCGGTTAATGTGCATGTAACAGGGCATCTTGTAAAGGCGATACGAGGCAGTGCCCAATCCACTTCTGGGTTGTGAGCTCGGAGCCAGTCTGTTCCTAATATAATATCATGGTCTCCCAATGTGGTGACATATAGTTCGGCTGTTTCTTCGTGGTGGTCTTGGTCTGCTTGTATCCGTAAACGTTGTATGGTTGTGAAACGAATGGAACCACATTTATTAAGTGTTCCATCTACATTCTTGACTGGCAGTGGTGTGATTAAAGACCGTAGTGTGAGCCTATGTTTCTTGGCAAAATTATGGTCAAGAATAATTCCTTCTGCACCACTATCTAGTAGTGCGCGTGCACTGATTTCATGACCAGATTTCTTTCCAATTAGAGACACTCTTAATGTGATGGAAGGCGATCGTCTATTTCTTATAGTATCACCGGGTACAGGGTCGGAATCCAGTGTCTCTAATAGTGAAAATCTATGTACCGTTGCAATTTGTGATGTCCTGACTGACAGTGCGGCAGCAGGACCATTTAAAAATCCTCATTGTTGAGGGAAGGGATAGCATAATGTGGGTAGTTGGTTGACATGGAAGCTACTTGAGCTGGGTGATCTTCCGGCTTGTCTTCCACGGTTTCGTCTAGTGTGGTTGTGGCGCGTGTTCTAAAATCTGACCGTGGGCGCGAAGGTCCTTGGCGTTGATTTCCCTTGTCGTTTCTTTGTTCGACAGTCCTTGGCTACGTGGTTTGGCTTGCCACAGTAGAAACAGAGTTTCTCCCGGAATCGTTTATCCTTCTCTTCTTTGGAGAGTTTTCCTCCAAATTGGGGACCAATGGGTAGTGTGGCATTTATTTGGGTGTCTTCTTCTTCTATCGCCAGGGCTCTATTTCTAGTGCCCTGTTTACCTGTTTGCGTAAAGCCCGGAGTGTTGTAGATTCGCCAGACTCTATCGAAGTCTCGTGCTTTTTCTGCTAAGAGGTCTAATGTTGTGGGTTGTGGTGAAAGTCCCACTATTTTGTTGTGAAGGGCTACAGGGATGGCTCGGCGGAAGGCAAACATTTTAGTCTCGTCATTTGCCCCTGATCGTGAAGCATGTGTGGACCACTCTTGATACCACTCATTGAAAGGCCTATTCCCCATTTTGAGGGTGTACATGGCATTAGTTGCCTCTAGTTTAGTATGTTCTGGAATAAAGTGTTTTTTGAAGTCATCACGGAAGGCTTCCCAAGTTCCAAAGTCTATTGCGGGTCTAGTGGCTAAGGCTGTCTTTTGCCTATCTTGTGCCCATTCGCCAGCAGGTGTTCCCAGTTTGAAATGGGTTAGTGCCGCGGAAACTTTTCTTCCCACATCAGTGTATGTTGCGTCGTTCAAATAATAGTAGTTGGCCAGGTTGTTCCAGAATGCTTCGGCTTTTTCTGCTTTACCGTCAAAGGGTTCTGGGGGTACTCCAAGGAGTTTGGATGGCGCTGGGTTTGCCATTAGCGCAGGTGCTCCTGGGGATGGTGTACTAGGGGATGAAGGAGGACTTGGTGTGGATTGTGATGGGGCTCCAAGGGTTAGTTGTTGAGAGCTGGGTGATGTGGATTGAACTGGTGGTTGTGGGCCAGTAGCTGGTGTGGGATACGGCTGTTGCGCAGGGGTCCCTGGTGTTTGTGCTCCTGATTGTGGGGTATGTGGTCCGGATGCTTGCGCAAGTAAGGCTGTGAGAGTTTGTGTTGCACTATCTAGTAACTGGGAAACTTCTTCTTCGTCGGGGTCAGAGTTGTGACTACTGGGTTGTCCTTCTCTGCTTTGTGGGCTGCCGAACTCACTTCGGAAGTTGACCTTTCGGTGGTTTTTATAATACCAGCCGTTCTTATCCTGTGACCAGGCAACGTCTTTGCCGCGGTACCGGCCAGTTAGGTTATAGAATTCGACGTCTTCAATCTGGTTGTAGCCTGGACACGCTTCTTCGTAGTCGTCGTTGCTTAAATCTCTGTTCTGGATGGATATGAGCCAAGGAAAATCCCCTGTATCACTTGAGAGATTAAGAGATCCCCAAGTTGCGTAGTAGGATTCGTAGGTGATGGAATAGTGCCTGTTGGTAAAATATACTGGTACACGAAGTTCTTCTTCTTCGGTTAATCCTCTGGTTTCTTCTGTGGATGTACTAGTCATTCACTAGTGTTGTAGTTGAGCAACCGTCCACCCGTCTGAGTTCCAGTTGTAGGTTACTCTATATGCGGGTCGCAGAATTGCTTTATCGGGTGTGTTGGGTCTTAGTTGTCGGCGAATCCAATGGTACTCTTCAAATATGCCAAAGTGGCCTACAGTGGTTCGACTTCGCCACAGTAGGTTTTGAAAGTTTAGTGGACTGGAAGATATTTCCCTTGCGCGAGAAAGGGGTTGATCTAGGACTAGGGTGGTTCTGTTAGCTTGGTATTGGAGTCTACAATGCTCCTTGAATTGGTATAACTCCCTAGGGGTTCTAGTAGGGATGTTTTCCGAAATGTAAATGCTTTCCGGAAAGTGACAGTGTAGCTGGGGTTGAGTTGCTTGGTATTGGGCTTCTTCACTACTTGTAGTAGGATGTCTATGTGCCCTTCGGGTGACAGGTCTGATAATGGGATATATTGGCGGTCTATGATCTCCCTGGATAGTGGGGTAGACTGGTTCTTGCGGGTTTGCTTGGTTTATGGATGGGATTACTGGGGTGTTTCTAATGGAGCTAATAGGGGAATTTCTTGGTTCCGCTCTATTACGACGCCGTTGCCTTCTGTTTGTTGGCCGAGAAGCCAGGTTGATTGCCCACTCTATTATTGGTTCAGCCAGGTGGGAACTACCTTCTATTTTCTAGTAGGTAGGTAGCTCTGTCCGGGTACCCACAGTACTACACTAGGTGGAGTAGGTGGGGTATTAGGCCTAAAGCCGCAGTCGCAAACTTCTTTGTTACACCAACAAGTATCTCCCGTCCCCCACTGGCTAGTTGCACCACTGTTAGAACTTACTAGCGTGGTGGATAGAGGTTGACTACTTGGGGGAAGTGTTTCGAGCTCGCGTGTCCTATTGAATATGGCCCGTGCGTATTCCACAATTTCAGGATTGTTTGGTTGTTCTGGTGGAAGGTGATAGATTCTTGGGTTTATTAGGTTTGAATCCGGGTTTTCAAGGGAAGTGGTCCACACGGATTGAGACCACTTGTAGGTGTATTCACGTCCTTCTGTGATGACGATTTGATGTGGTTGTGAAGTGGTAATCAGGCGTAGTTCCTGGAATGATATCTGAATTTCTGTGTAGTCCAGGCGGAATCTTTCTAAAACCCGGAGTCTTTCTCCTCTTCTGACGCGATTTATTAAGTCGTTTTCTTGTTGGAAAACTTCTAAGAACCAAAGATAGTCGTCGTTGGCCCACAAAAGGAGTGTTTCCGTTGGTGCGTTGGTTGTAGTGGTGGCTCCGGCCAAATGCCAATAAAGAAGTTGTTCTTGGCTGGCTTTTGCTAAATTATCTAAGTCGTTTGTTATGAAGTCCGCAAACCTGGTAGTGGATAATACTTGTCCGAAAGGAAGCAGGTCCCCTAACTTGTTTAGTGTATTGGCGGAGTCGCTCCAACAGTCAATTCTATTGTCTGTGGATGCGTCGAAATATGAAGTGGGAGGGAATAGGGTTTCAAGTTGCCGTTCCCTATGTGATTCGAATAAGGCGTGTGCACGTCTTATTCGCTGTTCTTCTGTGACTCGAGCTGGATACAAGAACACTACCCTTTTATTGAATCGACTACCTTTTACAGCCTACTATGCAGTACTTACTATTACAGTAAGTCTTATAGTAGGGTAGGCTCTGGGTATTTGGTTAGGTAGTCAATGGGGTCGGCTGGGATGCGAGGGGTGAAACAGTATGCAAGTAGGTGGGGGTTAGTTCTGACTATGTCCTCGCAATGAAGTCCTTGATCAACGGCAAACACCTGGTCCTCGTGAAAGGATAAGTACCCGTATGTGGTAACCACCCTTCCGTCTAAGAAATCGTGAACTTCGAGTACTGCTATGCAGTAGGTGTACGCTTGTTTGATGGCGTTGGGGAGAGGCCTGAAGGCCTTACGAAGGTTCTCTCTAAAACTGTACCTGAGAGTTCCTAATGGGAGGGCTGCGTTAGGGTTTTCGAGGACTGCTTGAGAGCAGACGTAGATCGGTTGGATGCCCAAGTATTCACAGAGGGCACGATGCGGATGGAGGGGGTAAATAGTTTGGCAGTGAGGGGCCTTGTAACGGAAAGCGCACACTCCAGGGAAGATTGGTGGTGTTTCTCGGAGCTGACGGATAGTTCGGACGTGGAAGATAGAGTCTTGATAGAATTCCTCTATCTGGCCTCCACTCTTCCCCCCTTTCAGTGAAGACTGCGATAAATTGATGCGGGTGCTGCCCAGTGGCACTTAGACAGGGTGGTGGTCGGTTGATAGGGATAGCAGGAAGGATGTTCTCCTGGTTACTGACTGGGGATGGGACCCTGGATGGGACTGGTGACTGCCCTTCGGCTACTCTGTGGTAGTTGATAGGGGAGTCCGGAGTGAGTGGGCGAATAAATTCTTGGTCTGGTGTTCCAGGGTGTACTGGTACTGATTGTGGTCGGGGGGGTGGAGTAACTAGTCGTACTGACTGTTCTGGGAGAGATGCGGGTGCAGTGATAGGGGATAGAAACACAACAGGCTGCGGGTATGTAGGCTCCGGACTAAGGGAGCGAGAGTTGGGGAGCTGGTAATCAGCGAGAGGGGGTCCCGAGAAAGGCTCTGTTCGTCGAGCCAACTGGGGAACTGGAGATGGAGAGGGATACTGTAATTCTGGAGTGTACGATCGTACACTAGTTAGGGGGGATAGGGGTTCTTCTTTGATCTCCGAGTATTCTAGTGGCGGAGATAGGGCTGGGAGATAATCTAAGGGCCGTGTCTGAGGGGAGTAGTCCGTGTAAAAGGACTGTGATTCCTCGTCCCAGTGTCCAAGCTCTCCAGTAGAGTAGGGCACTATCAATGATTGTTCGAGGTCAGAGGTGGGAGAGACTGTCCAAGTGTGAAGGACTCACTAACTAGTGAGGCCGTTTGTACTTGGAACTCGGAGGGGGACGACGAACAATAGGGAAGAGGAGGAGGGTGACTAGGAGGAACAGGAGTAGTGGCTTAAGCACGAGCAGGACTGCGAAGGGTAGATTCACTTCAATGGTGGTAGAAGGGAATGGACAAGGGAGTCTAGCAAGTGATTGTCACAAGTGGACAGTCTGAGGGCTGTCCGTAGTATTAGGCTAGCTTATATACCTAGTTACATGGTCTGTGCGCAGTAGAATACTCTAGAATACAGTGGAAGCATTATAAATAGTGTCCAATGGCGTTAGTCTCTCTTAGGTCTCGTGACCTTCTCCGCAGTACATCCTGTAGAAGCCGGTGGAAGGCTATAGAAGGTCGTAGAACCTTCTAATACTAATAATAGATCCTTGTTTACTTGTTAGTAATTGTTTGGACTCTGTCCACAAATTATAACAAGTCAAATCATCCAAAAACATCAGGCGACAATGAAAACGCGATATTGTGGACGCCTCTACTCATCACTTTTGCGCAAACGGACATGGTGGGACCATAGAGCCCAGGTTTCCTACTATATGGGAGGTGGAACCAAGGGTCCTAGTCGGACAACTTGATAGTACCCTTTCTTTGAGTGTGGCAAGTACTATTGATAGTACATTGGTATAACTAAGTCATGAACGCGGCATACTAGTTCATGACATCAGTCACTTCAGCTTTAAAATCATTTACAAAAAAGGAGAACATATGCAAGCCGATGCATTAAGTAGATTCTCAAGAGACCATGTATCTGATAATGAAGACAACCTCCAAGTCCAGGTCTTAGGACCTAAGCATTTCCGGGCTGCTGCACAAAGCCATTTTTGCCCAGAAGTTGACTCCCTAGGAGATCGCATTAAGTTCGCAAGTCTACGAGAAGCTGAAGTCATAGAGGGTCTTAAAAGTATTGATAAGACTGCTTCTAAAGCTCTCACAGATGGAACTGTGATGTGGGAGGAAGACGATGGATTCGTTTATTACAAGGGTAAATTATATGTCCCTAATGACAGAGCCTTGAGAAAGGATGTGGTTAAGTCATGCCACGACTCTGTTACTACTGGACACCCTGGTAAAAATGGAACCATAGAGCTTGTTAGCTGCTATTATTGGTGGCCATGCATGGGAAGCTTTATCACGTCTTATGTCGAAGGATGTGACAAGTGCCAACACTATAGAAAGGATATTCATCCTAAGGCACTTGTTCAGCCGCAAGAAGTTCCTGAAGGTCCTTGGCAAGTCATTGGTATCGATCTAATCAGACCATTGCCAATATCAAAGGGAAAAGATATGATTCTGAATGTAGTAGACCACTACACTAAGCAGATTCATTTATTCCCTGTGACCTCTCAGATTACAGCTGATGGAGTCGCATCAATTTACTTCGAACAAGTCTTCCCCTTGCATGGGATCCCTAAGAAAATCATAAGTGATAGGGGACCCCAATTTGCTGCAAGAAGTATGCGTGCCCTTCTTAAGCGGTTAGGAATAGACGCAGGTCTTACCACAGCCTATCACCCTCAAGCTAATGGACAGGTAGAGCACAAAAATCAAGAAGTAGAAGTCTACTTGCACTTGTTCATTAGTAAGAGGCAGGATGATTAGGTCAACCTGCTTCCTACAGCAGAATTCGTGATAAATAGTAGGCTCAACTCAGCAATGGGTACTACACCCTTTGAGCTACTATATGGCTATACGCCTGACTTCACAATTCCTGCTGGTAGGCCTACGGGTATTCCTACGTTTGATAAGCGTCTTCAACACATACGTTCTTTAAGGAAGGATGCTGAGGCAGCACTTCGTTTAAGTAAAAAGCAAATGCAGACAGACGTTGAACAAAGAACTAAGCCTTATAAGTTCAACGTTGGGGATAAAGTCTGGTTGCAAGCTAAGCAAATAAAGATACACCAACAGTCGTCCAAATTGGGTCCTAAGCAATTAGGTCCATTTGAAGTCACTGAAGTTAGAAGTGACATTGACTATAAGCTTGCACTTCCCCCTGCATTAAAAATACATGATGTATTTCATGTTGATTGCCTCAGCCCCTATAAAGGGAACAAAGTCAATGGGCAAGAGCCGCCTCCTCCTGAGCCAGTCACCATTCAAGGCGAGAAAGAGTACAAAGTTGACCATATCAGAGATAGTAAAATGTTTGGTCATACTCTTAAGTACCTCGTTAGATGGAAAGGCTATGGAGAAGGTGAGGACACTTGGGAGCCTAATAAAAATCTAGAGCATGCCCCGGATAAAGTTAGAGAATTCCACTCTAAAAATCCAGGTGCACCTAGAAAAATAGAGGCACTCATTTACGCGTCCTTGCCTTGGCAAGCTTCTCATAAGTACACAGAGGCCAACGCGGACGTCGACCCTTAAGGAGGGGGGTGATGTCATGGACGCGTATTATTTTCCCTATTTTTCTGTATTTTTACGGATTTATTTGGGCAAGATATAAGCGGCCAAAGTACTTAAGTTCCTTATCATTAGATATGATAAGATGGTTAATCACATGATGCCAACATGTGCAACTTTGGGTCACGTGATTGTGGGATACATCACGTGATGTTATTTGACTGTGTAACAGTCTTGCCGTCTTTGGACTTCTATTGTTATAGATAACAATAGTGCATGTGCTTGTTATGATTGGCTAGAACTTCGTAGAATACAATGGAATGCTTACTATAGTAGTATTACATGTTGTATTAGGATTTACTCAGCAGATAAGGAGGCCGCGTCATCATGTAGTCATAGCCGCTTAGTGTGCATCAGTCAGCACAATAGATAAGGGCTAATAATAGAATCGACGCATCAGCACTGTAGTCATATAGCATTACTCAGTAGTTAGTAATCGACTAAGTGCAGTAGTATATAAGACTTGCTGTAGCCTCCTGAGTAGAACCAACTTGTCCTCTCAGTTTCTACTCAGGTGCACAATCCTCCCTTGTACTTCTTTACTCTTCCAATCTAACTTGTCCTCTTGGTTTCTACTCAGCCTGTTGCCATGTGAACTTAGCCTTTAACCTTGCATAAAGGTCTTAAGTTGTGCTTACTCTCCACGTCGTCTACAGGTTCAGCATGTGATTTATCTCCACACTAGGCTTGCGTATCCAACCTCGGCCTGTTCTTTTACTTCAACTATTTTGTCTTCAAGTCATAGCCAATTGGACTCCACTACAATTGTGACAAACAACGGCTTGCGCCACAGATTGCACCTTGCTGCCACTATCTCCAAAGCTCAATCTGCCGCGACACGCTGTCAGAAGGAGCGTGCACACCTGTCAACTGAGCCACAAGCTGAGCCCCTTACCAATCATACCCATGTGTTCCTCACCAAATACTCTGACATACATGATACCCATGACCTTTTCATACTGACCTGTGCTTGGAAGACAACCTGTCAGTAGATGAAGTCCTTGCAGCCCTCACTGATGGCACTCTCAAACCCGCAACAGAATCAGAAGACGAACCAACATGGGCCCAAGCACTGGCCTTGCCCAAACAGGAATTTTGGATTGCAGGTGGCCAGGAAGAATTAAAAAGTCTTGAAGATCTTAAAGTCTTTGTTCTCATACCCAGATTCAAAGTTCCACGTGAACATTGACCCCTTAAGGGCAAATTAGTCTGCAAGCAGAAGCGTGATGACACGGGGAAATTTGTACATTACAAATTCCACTACATTGCAAAAGGCTTCGCTCAGCACTGGGGCATTGATTACAACAAAGCCACAGCACAAACCGTATGTCTCGAATCATTCCAATCGCTCCTACACATCTCAGCTACTCTCGATTGGGATCTTCAACAATTTAACATCAAGACAGCCTTCCTTCATGGGGTCCTGCTGGAAGGAGAGACCATGTATATGGAACAACCTCCAGGCTTCAAAGCCCCTGGGAAGGAGGACTGGGTTATGCGGCTCATGAAGAGCATATATGGTATGAAACAAGCCAGTTGTATTTGGAACCAGACATTTCACAACGCTGTGACGCAATGGGACTTTGAATGCCTCCAATGTGAGTGGTGCATATACCATTACAAATCCCCCACTGGAACCATCATCTTTGTGGTCCACATTGATGACATCCTCTCCACCGGATCCTCCCTGGAAGAAAACCTCTGTTTCCACAACAGGCTCAAGGACAAGTGGGATATCTCCGAACTTGGCCCACCAAAGTTCACTCTGGGAATCACAATCTCACATGACCACCCAAACCACTCAATCTCCCTCTCTCAGACTGCCAAAATCAATCACCTTGTCGAGCAGTACAATCAGAGCAACACTTACCCTGTCAACACTCCCATGGTCACCAGACTTCAGCTTCACAGACCCAACAAAACTTGCCCAGTCATGGCTGAGACCTCTGAGTGGATGGAGCGCACACCCTACCAATCACTAGTGGGCAGTCTCATGTACCTTGCTGTTGCCACTCACCCAGACATCACCTATGCAGTTGGATGCCTCTCCACATTTCTTGACTGTTATTGACTGGAGCACTGGGCAGCAGCCATCCACGTACTTCATTATCTTAAGGGCACTCACTTACTGTCACTCACCCTTGGTGGTCGCAACTGTCTCAACCTTACAGGCTACTCCAACTTGGACTATGCCAACTGTGTGAACACAAGTCGATCAATCGGTGGGTACTGTTTCTCTTTGGGGTCCGGGGTGATCTTGTGGAGCTCGCGAAAGCAAGCTACTGTTGCTGACTTGTCTTGCTATGCCAAGTATATGGCCTTGCACGACACCTCACATGAAGCCATATTTCTGCATCAGCTCCTTTCTGGTCTGCACCTCCTCCCCTCTTCACCCTCTTATCTCTACTGCGACAACAACGCTGTGACATGCCTCACCAAAGACCATGTTTGGCATTCTCATATGAAGCATGTACACATAAAATACCACTTCACCTGTGAACAGGTCCAAGCTGGCGAAATCACTGTCTCTTGTGTCTCCTCTAAGGACAATACTGCTGACATTCTGACCAAGCCACTGGGGAAGGTGGACTTCCTGTAACTACAGCAATACCTTGGCCTCTCTTTAAACACCACAAATGAGTGCTCTCAGTGAGGAGGAGAAATGAACATTCCTTTTCACTTTTGTTTTTTCCACTTTTTGCTTTCCATTTCTCATGATTTCGCCTTCCATTTAATTATCCTCATTCTGATATTTGTCACACTTTTTGGTTATGCTTATTGGTTATGCTTATTTCTGATATTCATCATGCTACCACGTCTGTGTCAAGGAGGAGTGTTGGAGTAAGGTCACAGGACATTTACAACACATGACTATTACTACACATGACTCATACTATAACCGTGTCTTGGTATACAAACATACGACCCTCAGTCGTGTCGTTATTTCGGTGTCTGATGTCTCGTGACTCGGTTTGGACTTTGTTTATGTCTTGGTATCCATAAGTATGGTATAACTAGTTTACAATTTGCATGTGTCTCCCCTTAGTTTGCCCACCTCTGTGTCCTAAGGGGTAAGTCACCCTCGCCCATATATCTTACTATTACATCACACTAATACCGCCAACTGTAGATTTAATAGGTTAGTGCAAATGTGATTAGTTCGCCCACCTCCGTGTCCTAAGGGATTTAATAGGTCCAAAAGGTTATGGGCCCTGCAGGTGTCTAGCTGCTGCCCACTGATCAACTTACATCCCTTCGGTGAACACTGGTTTACCCCTCTGTCTCTCTTCTGGACATTTAATATCACTGGTCTTATTCCTGTCATCACCTGCCTTCATGCCAAGTCATCATCTCTGCCATTTTTCGTGCCAAACTCTCATCATCATCTACCATTGTGTCTATTATTTTTTTATCGCAATCAATGTCGAACCCAATGTCACATCCAAGCACTCTGATGAATTTGTCTCAATTGCCCCCTCTGGCGAGCAGCCCCGAAAATAACAATAATGAGGATTAACTCTGAACGTGAATCCAGGCACACCGCAATGTCCCTGACTCCAACAGTGGAGCCCTCCGTACCTCCCCTTGGTCATGCATTCCAACAGAATTCCACCCATCACAATCGATCATTGCAGCATGAGACACCCCCACATGATCTCTGCAATTGATCATCGCAACATGAGACACCCCCACATGATCTTCGATCAACTCGTTCATTGTACAGGCCCCCGCCACCATGAGAATCGCACCAATATCAATCATGCCGACATAGGCAACATTCTCCACCCAGAAGAGAACATCACTCACACTCGTCATCTAGAGAGCACTCTTCGCCAGAATATTACTCCAGATATAACGCACATCCTTGTAGACATGAAGCACACTCCCATCGTCATCATGACCGCAACTGTGTTGATAAGTGACCTGTGTGCACTTAGTGGCTCAAAAAGAACTTATGCAGATATGAACTGCTTTAGATTAGATTAGATATACAGGACACATGTAGATTAGATTATTATGATCTTTACAATCTCAGACCTTATCTATGACATCATATGTACAGAACAACTACAAGGACTTGTTATTATAGTATGTGTTAGGACTTTCCTTTTGTTATATCCTTATTGTGATGTATCTTTGTTCTTCACACTCCTTGTACTTATTGTCTAAGTACACTCCCTTTATATTTGCCCTCTATTGTATTAGGGGCTTATTGTACTTATTGTATGACGCTTTCCTTGTCCTCTATTGTAGTACAAGGCCTATTGTCTTTAGAATGTATAAGTAGCATACCATGTACGCTGTTACGTGTCTATTGGCACACTACTCAACTTAAGCAAGGAATAGGCGACACTACTGGTAAACAACTTAGTGATATGACGGCCTTGGTGGCATATGATCGTGGGAGTATAACAGCAAGCCCTACTCATGGGACAATACTAACTCAAGGACAAGAATGACAAGGCAGACTCCCAACAAGAGGAGCGCAAGACTTAGACCGATGGAAATGCACAAGAGGAATTGAGACAGAATAGATTCAAGAAGACCAAGCTGTGGACTATGGCGCAGCTTGACTACCCTTATATGATGAACAGAACAGGGTAAATGGAACTCATACTTACAGAGACAAGGTAGACTGTGGTGAGAATAGAGTAACACAGGGAAGCAAGATCTAGCAAGTTGAGCAGATAGAGCGTCTGATACACAGAGATGAGAACTGTGACTTCATTAGAGAGAAGTATAACTAACCTGATACACAGAGATGAGAACTGTGGTATCAGGGCGTACATGATGTGCTACTTATACACTTTAGATACAATAGACCTTGTACTACAATAGAGGACAAGGAAAGCGTCATACAATAAGTAGAAGTACAATAAGCCCCTAATACAATAGTGGGCGAAACAAAGGGAGTGTACTTAGACAATAAGTACAAGGAATGTAAAGAACAAAGGTATATCACAATAAAGATATAACAAAAGGAAAGTCCTAACACGTACTACAATAATAAGTCCTTGTAGTTGTTCTGTACATATGATGTCATAGATAACAAGTCCAAGATTGTAATGATCATAATTATCTAATCTACATGAGTCCTGTATATCTAATCTTATCTAAAGCAGTCCATATCTGCATAAGTCCATTGAGCCGCTAAGTGCACACAGGTCACTTATCAACATTATATACACATCCACAAGGGCTTTGAAGCGCCTCTTAAATGGTAAGTAGCCAATCACGTATAGTAGGGTTATCATATGAGTCCGTCCGAGTCATACGTAAGAGCCAATCACAACCTCATTGCTTATCGTACAGTACTGGGTTATCAGAACCATTATCTTTGTGAGTCATGTACCACTATCACATGTCACCAGTCCGGGGTTACAAGCTACCCAGAGTCCCGCATCATAACATCACCCCCTTTTCAGGAAGGATGCCCACATCCTAATAGCCTCACTCCTGTTGGTACTTGGTGTCGTCAGATCGCTCCCAGAGTATCTCTGGGTCTCCGAGTTGTCGTTGTTCCCTCTCCAGGCGTGTGAGGGCATCGGCTCTGTGAAGGCGGGCAGCGCACAGCGATCTTCGTCCATACAGGACAGCAATGCCCACTTTGAGTTCTCAGATGCGTTGCTTGAGACGCTGCTGATCTTGCATCAGCACTCAATACTGGTGTACTTTGGCAATGATGGACTTATCTTTTAGTGCTTGCGGGCATTGGTCCATCACCGGCTGCCTGGGATGACCCCACTCGATCCAACTCCTCTTCCATGTATTTGGGTGGCCTTGGGAGAACCGCCCTTGGGCTGGTGTAGAGTGGGGATATGTATACCCGGTCGGTGCGGTTGGTCCCCATCAGGATGATGGGGTCATTGCTCTCAATAACTTGGTACCAGAGCACCGGTCACGTGACTCCCTGGATGGTGAGGGGGGCCAGAATGTAGTTGCTCCTGGCATTGCGTGTCCACCCGGTGGGGGTTTTTGCCTCAAATGATTGTTTGAGTGGGTCTTCTACGGGGTCTCGCCATTTATGGTGCGTGATGGGTTCCCCGTTGGTGGTGGTAGCGAATGGTGTGTCATCAGGTAAGTGTTTGTATCGTCCATACATGATGTAAGGGTGCTCAGCTGGGTATAACTCGGTTTCCCGATCTACGCTCCTGAACTCTTGAGCGGCAATTCACGCAGCCACTTTATTTTGGCACATTGCTTCAGCAGCTTCTCGCGTCTCATGGTGTTTGCGGCAGCGAGCTGCTTGTTCATCCATGCTTATGCCATGTACCACCACAGCTCCACTGGCCTCTTCACGGTTGGCTTGAAAGCAGTAGCATATTGGTAAGGGCTTGAAGTCGCTCATATCTTCTCCCATGATGAGAGGGTTCTCATAAGTTCCACGGCTATACTCCTCTTCGTCAGGAACGTTCTGCACTGTAAGCAGCCAGGGCTGTAGTGCGTCTTCGGACAGTGTTGCCTGCACAAGGCCGGGGAAGGCACACTCCACAGCGGCGAGTTTGTCTTAGGTAATTGGGGCAACCACTGTACCCTCATTTTCTGAAGCTGCATGGACCACAGCGGCTCCTTCTCCTGTGCTGGGTTCATCGTTGTCATTGCTGTTGTTGTTGTCATCGATGGTTTCCCATCTGAGGGAAGTGGTGTTCCTGGTCTCATGGACACGGCGAAGTCATCACTGGGCTTCTGGGAGTGAGATGAGCCCTTCCAACAGCTCAGCTGAGAATACTTCTTCAGCAGTTTTAGTGGCATAGTATGAAAAGTCCATGTGGATGGGGCTGGTGGTTGTGGGTAGGAGTGAAGGAATAGGGGAATGGGACGACTTAGCGGATTGAGTTGTCCTTAAATATGTCCTGGTGGTGGAGTTCAATTGTTCGAACTCCCTTATCTTGTCCTTGGCAAAGATATCGGCTTGGTTGACCCACTGGTTCTCCAAGTCTGGATACCCGAGCCACTTGACCAAATATTGCCGTGTGTGTCTTCTGCTGAACAGCCAAGTGTTCAGAACCTTCTCGACTTCATATTCTTCTTCTCCTTCCACAAGATCCGGTGGTGGGCACGTGAACTTTGATCCATGAATGGTAGTCTTGCGATAAGGTGTGAGAAGATCAATGTGAAACACCGAGTGTATCTTCCATTGAGCCAGTAATTTTAGATGATAAGAGTACGGTGACATCACCTGGTCTACTGTAAAAGGTCCATGTCTCTTAGCTGCTAGCTTTGCACTTGGTTGGTTGGTCTTGAGGTTGCGCCCATCTAGCCATACCTGGTTGCCAACTTCGAACTTGGGTGTATCTTTATGTTTGACCCATAGGGTCTGGGCCTTCGTTATCAGAGACTGCGCTTCCTGCCGTGCTTCCTTTAGCTGTTCCATGCATATTGTTATCTGGGGAATAGGAGATGGCTTATCCATCCAATCAGCGTGAGGATGATATCCCATGAGAAGTTCGAAAGGGGACTTCCTTGTTATCTTGTGGGGCCATGAGTTATGCGCGAATTCTGCTAGGGGCAGATAGTGAAGCCAGTCCTTCTGATGGTAGTCCACTTGGAAACGTAGGTACTGTTCCAGCCACTGATTGGTTCGTTCTGATTGTCCATCCATTCGAGGGTGATATGCCAATGAAATATTTTGTTCGATTCCCAGTTGCTGGCATAGTTCTCTTGTGAATTTGGATGCAAACCGGGGATCCCTGTCCGATATGATTTTTGTGGGGAGTCCATAGTGGACAAACACATGCTTAGCATATAGCTGGGCTGTTTCCTCCACCAATATGTCCTTGCAGCAGGGTATGAAGACCACCGCTTTTGTGCAGTCGTGATCTGTGACAGTCAATATTGAATCATAGCCTCCTGAGGAGGGGAGCTTGACGATAAAGTCCATTGCCACAACCTCGAATGGTTTCGCTTCTGGCTTCGGAAATATCAGTTGCAGGGGGGCACGAATTGGTCATGTTTTGACTTTGTTCTGTTGACATTCGGCGCACCCCTTGACATATTCCACGATATCTTTGGTCATCCCTGGCCAGAAGTAGTTTCGTGCCACAAGCATGCCCATCTTGGTCATGCCCGGATGTCCATACACTGGGGGGCAGTGGTGAGCATCAATTATTTCTCGTTTTTTGGATACTCCCCCAGTTACGACGCATCTTCCTTCCTTGTACCATACTCCATCGATTTTCATGAGCCGATGTACATTTATCCAATGTTGTATCTGTGCTTCATTTTGAGCATATCCTGGCCCTGCGGATTCTACCATGGTAGTGGTGAACGTTCGCATGAACATATGGTCTGGGAGTACCACTACATTTTGGTTGTTATTATCCCCCGTGTCACAGTCGCTTCTTTAGGACAGGGCATCAACACGTCCATTAGCTTATCCTGCAACGTGCTTAATTTTAATTGGATATTTGGAAAGCTCCACCACTTCCCTTGCAATTCATCTGTTAATGTTCTGGAGGCTTCACCAGTATAGCAGGTTAGCATGGTTCGAATGGACAATGATGTCGTGGGGGGAACCTGCCAATAGCGGTTTCCAGTGTTTGAGTGCTTCTACTATGGCCAACAGCTCCAAGTTATACATGTGGTAGTTGCGCTGTGCTGGGTCTAGCGTCTTTGAGAAGTATCCAATTGGGTGTTTTTTGCCGTCTTCTTTCTTCTGTAGGAGGACTCCTCCTATTGCATATCCCAATGCGTCCACCTCGAGCTCGAATTGGTCCGTTAATATCGGATGCGCCAGTATCGAAGCCAAGGAAAGAACGGACATCCTTAACAGTTTTGGGGGTCAGCCAATCGCGAATACCCGCAATTTTTGCAGGGTCCATGCAAGTCACCCCCTTTTCAAGGATTACCCCCAGGTAATCCATGGAGGACGCATGGAAGACGCATTTTTCAGGCTTGAAATAGAGGTCGTGATCAAGAGCGACCTGAAGAACATCGCTAACAGCGGCAACATGGCCCTTGAGTCCCATATGAGAAGCAATTCCAATGTTGTCCATATATACGCGAATGGTGGTGCCAAGGGGTTTGTGTTTGAGTATGACATTGCGGAAGATGAAGTTCATCATCATTTGGAACGTTGCCGGGGAATTGGTGAGTCTGAAATACATGACCATGGGTTCGAAAAGGCATTATCGTGTCTTGAATGCCGCTTTCTCCTTGTCTCCTTCCTGAATGTGCACATTGTTATACCCCCAGCGGATGTCCAACTTGGTATAAATGTCGGCATTACTCAAATCCGTGATGTGATCCGAAATGAGGGGGAGGGGATATTGGTTGCATATGGTGACATCATTAAGCTTCCAGTAATCCTGTACCAGTTGCAGCTTCCCATCCTTCTTTTTGACGAAGAAGAAGGGTGATGTGTAGGGCAACTTTGATGGCCTGATATAACCCTTGCCAAGTTCTTTGCTTAAGAACTTTTAGAGGGCTTCGTCTTCCACTCTTGTAAGTGGGTAAACTCTGCAGTCCAACGCTGCTGGGGTGTTTGGTTTCAATTCAATTGCATGGTCCCAGACCCTCTTAGGGGGAAAACGGCATGATTCTTCCTTGCTAAACACTTTCGCGAACCGTTCATATTGAGGTGGTAGTGCTGCTGCTTTAGTGTACTGTTGTGCTTTGTTATGATTCCTTTCTCATCCGATTTCTCTATCAGCGTATCCTTCCCTTTCCCCTTTGATTCTCTTTTCTGATTCAAGTCCATTTTACGATACGATCCGATGTGTTGCGCTTCTCAGCCCCTATCTTTCACCCACCGTATGACGATAGTAAAACCCTTTTTACGACTTCTAGAACCCGCGGACGATATCTGATGCATGCGTGACCCCGCGGGATTCATGTGTAGTTCTGGTACAGTTATGCCTCGATAGCTCACTAGGACCAGTATCCTAGGATTGCACCTTATATTTGTTACTAACAAACATCGTGTACTAGTATATAAGTCTTACGCTACCTAGCTTGTACGGTAGTTCTGACTTCTTGTGTAATACCACATCAGTTCTTGTGAAACGACTTTCAACTCACCTTTGTGTTTGAGTCTCTTACTTGCCTTCATGCCTGAGTACCAGTTCTCTCATCTAGGTTGATAAGCCTCAGGAGCTTGATCGACTCTTATTCATCCCCGTACTGAGTCTTAACCGACTCGCTCTACCAGAATCCCTGACAATTGACTTAGAAGTACATGTCGTACTTAACACCCCTGTGGTGGCGTTACATGCTTGAATTGCAAGCTCTGTAGCAGTGGTACAAAGTGTACACTGCTCTTCCAGCTGTTCCACAATGTGTTCACACTCCTCGTGTGTAGGGTTCTCTGTTATGGTGGCGCCAATAACTGGTTGGCGCATGATGCATGGGTTTATGGACCTGATGATGATGGGTAGTGCATTTTCGTCGATTGTGGTGTATCACCATGTGAATTTTGGTTTGAATGTGGCCAGCCACGGGTACCCAAGGACGATGTCTCCGCTTCCGATGTCGGTGATGAGGAATCTCATTTCCTTATGGATCCCTTTAGTGCGTATGTCAAGGTCTACGTAATGAGTGATGGACCCCCCTTTGTTTTCTGTGTTGTCAATGTTCCATATCTTCCAGGGTTTTTCCAGGGGAATCAATCCCAAACCCATCTTTTTTGCAAATTGAGGGTTCATGAAACAATCGGTGGCTCCTGAGTCCACCAGTGCTGTGTTGTCGGCCTTTGCGTGATGTGTGCGAGTTGAAACTGGAATATGCATAGATCGGAAACACGTAGTTACTATTACAACATCACGAGAATGTATTGCCCTCACCCAGGCTGTCAGGTTTAAGCGCTTGAAAATCCTCCCTCTCCCATATGCCTTTCATCACCAGTTCTTGGGTTTCGTCGCTCTTGTTGGCAATCGTTTGAAGTACCTGTGCAGCCTCTTGTTGCAGTGTCAGGCTTGCAGCAGCATGTACTTGAGCTGGTGGTGGTGGCTGATTTCGTTGTTTTCAGGGCTGTGTGCAATCACAACTGAAATGTCCGTATTTCTGGCAGTTATAACACTGTACTCCCCTAATGTCGCGGGGTTGCCTCCCCTGTTGCTGGATGTATCCTCCTCTGGGTACATATCATCCTCTCAGACCTTGCTGCATATACTGCCAGAACCCTGGGTCATTTGGGCTCATTTCATCAGATCCTGCGACTGCAGCGACGCTGTTGTCAACTTCTCCCCCTCGTGCTCTTGCTCTTGCGGACGTATCCATTGCATCTGGGTGCATCAGGTGTGGTGGTGGAAAGTAACCTCCACGGTTTCCGGTTTGGCCACGATACTTCTCCAGGTTTCCTTCATTGAAGTGGTTCTGAAGGTGGATATATTGCTCCTGTCTCTTGAGGAGAGCCGCCTTCCATCCTTCATAACTCTGTGGGTTGTCGAGCATATAACACTGCTCATACAATTTGCGTGGGAGTCCTTTGGTGAAGACATTGATCACCATTGGTGAATCTGATCAGTAGCCAGCACACCACACTAGTTCTTCAAATTTGGACACATACTTGTCAATATCGGTCCCTTCCATGTATATTCCCACCTGCAGAGCCGTTCAGGCTTGTTCTTGTTCCATCGTGTTTGTAAATCTCCGCTTGAAGCTGTGGTAGACCGCCTCCCATATTCGTTCATCATTTTCTGATATTCCATTTGCAATTTGCAGTGTCAACCACCTGGTATGGGTGGTGATCCATTCATTGAGGTCGTCCCCTTCTAGGAAAGTGAGAAAGAGGATGGTGCGTGAGTACGCTTCGCACATCGTTTGGGTGTGGCGATTCATGCCCCTGTATAATTCCCATTTGGTTAGGAAAGTTTCAGTGGTCTTTCTATCTCCACAGAAGATAGGAGGAGCCTGTCCTTGTAACTTGTTATAGTCCCCCTTCTGTTCGGGTCTCCCCCTTAAGGTACACCACCACCACCTCCAGATGGCAGTCCGCCATAAGGGGGTCCTCCTCCAGGTGGTCGTCATGGCGGTCCTCCTCCTGGGTATCGTCTGAGGGGTCCTCCTCCTCGTGGAATATTAGTGTAGCGGAGTCCAATCGGCTACAACTTGAAGTGCGAGACAAAAAGGTTTGATAAAGGAACAGGCCGAGGTTGGATACGCAAGCCTAGAGCGGAGATAAATCACGCTCTGAACCTGCAGTCGACGCGGAAGGTTAGTCAACACTTATGACCTTTATTCAAGGTCAAAGACAATGATTCACGCGGCGGCAGGCTGAGTAAGAACCAAGAGGACAAGTTAGATTGGAGAAAGGTAAAGAAGTACAAGGGAGGATTGCGCACCTGAGTAAGAACCAAGAGGACAAGTTGGTTCTACTCAGGAGGCTACAGCAAGTCTTATATATACTGTGCTTAGTCGATTACTAACTACTGAGTAATGCTACATGACTACAGCGCTGACGCGTCGATTCTATTATTAGCCCTTATCTATTGTGCTGACTGATGCACACTAAGCGGCTATGACTACATGATGACGCGTCCTCTTATCTGCTGAGTAAATCTATAAACGCGTAATACTACTAAGTAAGCGTCCTTGTATTCTACAAAGTTCTAACCAATCAGAACAAGCACATCGCTATTGTTATCTATAACATAGAAGTCCGAGAACGGCAAGACTGTCACACAGTCAAATAACATCACATGATGTATCCCACAATCACGTGATCCGAAGTTGCACATGTTGGCATCATGTGACTAACCATCTTATCATATCTAATGATAAGGGACTTAAGTACTTTGGCCGCTATATCTTGCCCAAATAAATCCGTAAAATACAGAAAAATAGGGAAAATAATACGCGTCCATGACATCACCCCCCTCCTTAAGGGTCGACGTCCGCGTTGGCCTCTGTGTACTTATGAGAAGCTTGCCAAGGCAAGGACGCGTAAATGAGTGCCTCTATTTTTCTAGGAGCACCTGGATTTTTAGAGTGAAATTCTCTAACTTTATCCGGTGCATGCTCCAGATTTTTGCTAGGCTCCCATGTGTCCTCACCCTCTCCATAGCCTTTCCATCTAACGAGGTACTTAAGAGTACGACCAAACATCTTAGAGTCTCTGATGTGGTCAACTTCGTACTCTTCCTCGCCTTGAATGGTGACTGGCTCAGGAGGCGGCGCTCTTGCCCATTGATTTCATTCCCTTTATAAGGGCTGAGGCGATCAACATGAAATACATCATGTATCTTTAATGCAGGGGGAAGTGCAAGCTTATAGTCGACGTCACTTCTGAC